>JBAMJV010001743.1:0-76115 GCA_037951105.1 Echinarachnius parma
GGTAAGAGAATAATAAAATAGGGTTTGATTTTTTCAAATGTCCCTTTAGTATGAAGATAATTATCATTGAAAATCAGTATTTCTAAAGCGTTAATCAACGAAATTGAAAAAAGTAAAATTGTCTCAGCAGAGAACGTCCGCATGCAGCACCCGTGAGAACATTCCGGAGATTGAACTTTGAGCCGAGCGAGTTCAAATTCCATGAATTATGTACTACGTGTGTAAAAATACACGGGTGCGAATATCTCAAACGGATCATTCATTACTACGACAAAAGTATGGAAGACCATCAGTATTCGGTGATAAAATATGAACTCAATATTCGTTTTTTTCACTAGGTAAACAGTGTTCGTTTTCTTTCAAACTTTCACAAATCTTTCAATTGTATTTTACAATGATATTGATGTAGGATTGAAGTCTCAAATGTCATTTTGTGCAATATATGACACTTTACAGGCATCACTTTGATATGAATGACTAAAAACGAATTTGAATAACGATATGTCGATCCAAGCGCAGATTAGGTGAAATTGAATGCTGCTGATATGAAATTGCATGAGAAAATAGCGAAATTGACAGGGAAAACCTATATTATTGTCATTATTTTTCAATATCCGGTGATTTGGTTAAAAAAGAACTCCTTGCATTTCAAATAAGGGACATGGGCGTCAACAGGCGGGAGACAGGGGGGATCATGTCCCCCACATTTGAAAATGGAGGGTAATGCCCCTCACCCACCTTTTTCAAAAGTGTGTACAATAAATGTATGTTCGATTTCATACATTTTACTCTGACATACATGTATATTATGTGAAATTTCTGTCTGATGTATGCACCAAATCGGACAATTTCAAGCCCAAAAGTACAAAAGCTCCCTACAGTGGGTAATGTACTTCCCCTCCCATATCAAACTCATTAATGATTGTGTTGCGTGATTGTAATTGTTAATGTATGTGATCGTGATCGTCATCGTGATTGTGATTGGGATGGTGATTGAGATTGTGACTGTGATTGTGATTGTGATTCATATTGTGATTGTGAACAGTGTTATTGCGATTCAGAATGTGATTGTGATTCAGATTCAGATTATGATTGCGATTGAACTTATACTCATAGTTTTTTCTTAACATGTTAAATAAAGACTATATAATTTACACAAATATAAATGGCCTAAAAGAGATCATGACCACCAAATAAATTATTTAAAAAAAAAAAATGAAAATAAAGCAATGCATAGAGTATTGCCCCCCCCCCCCCCCACTTCCGTAATGTCGCAGCATGGTACGCCACTCCCAAAAATACAACTCTAAACACACACTTTGCATACACTTATACTAGGGCATATTCATGAAAATACACTAGCTTAGTTCCATGCTAATTCTATATCGATGATGTGCCTAGGTAGGCCCTATACAGAGTGTCCCAGACAAAAAACGAAACCGGATTTCATGATGAATAATTTCTTTGATGAGGTATACATGAATGAAAAGCTCTGTTTCTCTTCTTTCATTTGATGTACAACTTATGGCACATAATTCACGCATGACTTAATTAGAACAATGGAAATTGGTGTTACCAAAATTCTATTTGCACGCAGAAATTGCAGGTTTGGGTGAGTTTTTAGGGTAGTAAACGTACTTATTTTGAAAAGGGATGAACACCGCATACAAATTCATATTTGTATCTTTTATATGACACCTCATGATTAAAAGATAAATGATTTATGCCAGAGAACGAGTACAATGAAAACAAGCTTGATTTCAGCCCAAATGAGTAACTTTCACTCATTTTTCCCATGTTTTTCCTGATCCCCATGTTTGTGTAAGTTCACTCATGCATCAGTTCCATTGTCAGCTGTTAAGCCAGGAAAGCAGAGCGACTTCTTACTCAACTATCATTTGGGCATATCAGGCATGTTTTCATTGTACTTATTATCTGGCATACATCGTTTATTTCTTGTGCATGAGGTGTCATATAAAAGATAAAAATACGAATTTGTATGCAGTTTTTGTCCTTTTTCAAAATAAGGTCGTTTACTACTCTAAAAACTCACACAAACTTGCAATTTCTGCGAGCAAATTGAATGTTGGTAACAGTAATTTATATTGTTTTAATTCAGTCATACGTGAATTATATGCCATAAGTTGTACATCAAATGAAAGAAGAGAAACAGGGCTTTTCATTCATGTATATCTCACCAAAGAAATTATTCATTATGACAGAAAATTTCTGCCATGAATTCTGGTTTCGTTTTTTTCTGGGACACTCTGTATATACTTAAAGTGGTAGTTCAGTTTTGGTAGAGAGGGCGCTGCACATCACAATTTTGTTTGTGAGATAATGAAAAACTGAGTGTCGAATTTGAGAGAATATGCAATTTTAATGGCAGAATAAACTTTATTTGGTCAAAATCGGTCCAGAAACGGCTGAAATATCACAAATATATCTGATCTTATAATTATTTGGGGCCCAAATAAAATAATTAGATGAATTTTTCAAAAAAATTTAAAAATGCATACACTTTTTCATAAAATGTCAAAAGCGTTTTTGTAATAGTTGTTGATGATTATTCTATCTAATCATGATTTTGTATGAAGAATTGTTAACATCAATGCCTTTATAGAGAGCGCCCTCTTGTGTTTTAATGGCTCTTTTTGAATGATAATGAACTTGATAATTTTACTTAGTCGTTTGTAATTTTGTATACCTTTCGAGCGTGGTGGAGTTATAACAATTAGTTTATAATGTTACTGTCCAGGTTTGGTTACTATAGTTCAGCCTTACCAAAACTGTACTACCCATTTAACGCATGATCGTTCAGTTGCTAAATAGTGTTGATTTAGTGGGTATATAACCCTAGTGAGGACAAGCATGACAAGTAAAATGTTTGTTGCTTACTAAACCGTATAATTTTAAATAGATTTAGCATGGAACTAAGCTAGAGGGGTTATATGATTATACTGTGTGAGATTAACATGATTAACGTGTTTATTTTGTCTGCAAAGCTTGTGAAATTGTATGCAAAGAAACGAATTTGAATTCACGGAAGGCGTTATTACGTAATCGCGAATCGTCTCGCTTTAAATTGTATGCACGAAAAAGAAACACGTTTCAATTCGAATGAAAACAAAATGTTTTTGAATGACCGTTTCATGAATTCAAATGCTAAAAAATGAATTTCAACAATAAATCACACATGCGGTGACAGAATCGGCGAAATTGAATGAACATAAAATGAATTCGTTCGGCTTACTTACTTAATTGACCGAGAAATATTATATTTTGCGCGCGTCCGCCGTTGCACGACGCGCACCGGTGACGCCGTTCTGTGAAACGGCGCTCTAAAAGTCACCAGCCACTATGCTATAGGGCAGGGGGAAGAATTCAGAAACGCTCCAACATGTCCAATGCAGGTCGATTATTGGCACGCGAACGAGTGACTCAGCCACTGCGTTTGATACCACGTCAAAATTTCGGACGTTTTTTTTTTTTCTTAAGATTTTGAGTGCATTTTCGGGACCCTCTCTGCGTAGTGCATTCTACAGCTCCTTTCTAATTATGAACTTTTGATGAGATATTAGGGCATGTAATGTTTGTGTAAATATCTATGACTCTATGACTATATAACCGCTGGGAGCATAACGTTTCACTTTTTTCCGTAATAAACAAAGGTATTACCCGAGACATGTTAACTCAGATTCTACTTCATGGAAAGTCAAATTTCTTTCCTATTGCAAGTAAAAAAGTGTGCATTTAAAAGGATAGTTGGGTTTTTGTGCGGAGGGCGCTACGCAAAATAATTTGTTGTGAGATAATGAAAAACTGAGTGTCAAATGTGAAAGAGCATACACTTTTAATGGCAGTATAAACTTTATTTGATCAAAATCGGTTCGGAAACCGCTGAAATATCCATAAGCATAACCATTTGTAATAAATGTGGAGCCCCACAAGTATTCGATCATTTTGAACCAGCCGTTAAAATTCGTTTTAAAATGCTTCCTCTTTTTAAAAAAAAATCAAAAGAGGCTTTTAGATAGTTGTTGATTATCTCTCTATCTAATCACTATTTCAACAAAACATCACATGCACAATATTTTTTATTTAAAATGGTTTAAACAAATTATTTTTTTGAAAGGGCCCCTTTTGTTTAAAAAGCTCTTTTTGAATGATAAAGGGCTTTTTACTTAGTCGTTTGTAATTTGTGTATTTGTGGAGTTAACTATTATTTTGTAATGTAATGATGCAGGTTTTGGTTACTAAAATTCAGTTTGACTAAAACTGTACTCTCTCTCTTCCGTGGGAGGGGGATAGGCGCGCCGGAAGCAATGTGGGATTTGGGGGAGGGGGCAAAGACCTAAGGGGGCTCACGATTTGTGTGTGATGGGCTCGTGCCCAACCACACTCACACTCGAACAACATAGCCTATATATCCAAGAATAAGTCCCGAGGGAGCGAAGCGACCGAGGGCTGGGGCAGAGCCAGAGGGGAAGGGTTTGGGAGGGGCCGTATTCACCTCCCACGGAGAAAATTGTGTATTTATATACTTGAAATGGTGCAATTTGGTGCACGCCACACGGGAACTACGTGGCCCTGAACAGAAAAAGTATTCACCCCAAAGGCCCAGACCATACGCAAGTTTATATATACGCAACTGGAATCAGTCGTGACTGCGTCTGGGTAACTTGTTCATGCTGCTGTATAAGAAATAATGTGCAGGCATTTAGTTGAATGTTTTAACTGTGTATGGCACTTTGCAAACATTATTTTTGGGGTGAATATCTTATTATTATGTTTCTTCGTGAAAAACGAATCTTGTTCACGGTCGGTCGAATCATGACACTGTTACCATAATTACAGTTGTACATGTTGTCAAGTCCATTTGAAAGTTACTTGAATAAAACATTCCCTTTCAAATGCTCTCATAGTTAAAACATTTGATTTCAAGATACTTTATTCATAAATCTACCGGCCGGAGGACATTTTGATTTTGAAGAAAAAATTATACAAAAAATGCTTATAGACTACTTTGAAGAAAAAAAATCTAAATAGGTTTTTAAATAAACCCCTCAAAAAAAGTTCGGAAACTCAAGTTTGATCGATCATATCTCTCATATTTTTAAATTAGCATATTCGAAATTGGTATCACAATAAAGCCTCATTATATACCTTTCAAACGGTGCATTATGTGTAGTGATTATGCAATTGGGGCGATTGCAGTAGCCCAGAGAATAGGGGGAGTCAGGAAGTGAAATGTCGCAAAATGGCGCAATGCATTTAATTTCCGAGTGCATGACTGTGCTGACCAGTTTTTTAAAAGTTCACTTTCTATTGAATACTGCCACCCTTTCCATTCATCAAAATCATTGGAATTTGATACCATTTTAATGGAAATGATCTCTTCATTACGATGGCATATTAATCGTAAGGATTATGCAAATGGGGTGTGTGCAGCGAGCCGGAATATGGAGATGGGTCGAGTGTGAAATCAAACAAAAAGATATGGAGTTGACACAAAATCAGAGCGTTGCATTTTTTTCGAGCTTTTGGGAGGATTTTTTAGCATTTCAAATAAAATATTCATGACTCAAATTGATATCAACGTAAAGCCCAACAACTCTTCTGTATGAAAATGTAAAATGTATAATGATTTTAGTAAAGGGCGGCTGCAGGGAGATAAATGTGGGGGAGCCTCAAAAGTGCCCCATTTCAAAACGCTCTGATTTCAAGGCACAACTGAGTCACTATTCATGCGTTTTCAATTCTTCTCATTCATGGCCAACTCATTCAAGTCGCATTACATCCTCCACACAATGTTAAAAGACACCGACAACAAATCAGAGCGATTTGAAATGGGTCACTTTTGAGGCTCCCCCACATTCATCTCCCTGCAGCCGCCCTTTACACAAATCATTATAAATGTCACATTTTCATACGGAAGAGTTTTTGGGCTTTTCGTTGATATCAAATTTAATCATGAATACGCCTAATCATTACGACCAATATGCCATCGTAATGAAAAGATAATTTCCATTAAAACGGTATCAAATTCCAATGATTTTGATGAATGGAAAGGGTGGCAGTATTCAATAGAAAGTGAACTTTCAAAAAACTGGTCAGCACAGTCATGCACTCGTAAATTAAATGCATTGAGCCATTTTGCGACATTTCACTTCCTGCCTCCCCCTATTCTCTGGGCTACTGTAATCGCCCCAATTGCATAATCACTACACATAATGCACCGTTTGAAAGGTATATAATGAGGCTTTATTGTGATACCAATTTCGACTATGCTAATTTTAAAATATGAGAGATATGATCGATCAAACTTGATTTTTCGAACTTTTTTGGAGGGGTTTATTTAAAAACCTATTTAGATTTTTTTCTTCAAAGTAGTCTATACGCATTTTTTGTATAATTTTTTCTTCAAAATCAAAATGTCCTCCGGCCGGTAGATTTATGAATAAAGTATCTTGAAATCAAATGTTTTAACTATGAGAGCATTTGAAAGGGAATGTTTTATTCAAGTAACTTTCAAATGGACTTGACCACATGTACAACTGTAATTATGGTAACAGTGTCATGATTCGACCGACCGTGAACAAGATTCGTTTTTCACGAAGAAACATAATAATAAGATATTCACCCCAAAAATAATGTTTGCAAAGTGCCATACACAGTTAAAACATTCAACTAAATGCCTGCACATTATTTCTTATACAGCAGCATGAACAAGTTACCCAGACGCAGTCACGACTGATTCCACGAGGAGAGAAGCGACCGAGAGGGGGAAGTTATGATGGGAGCGGGAGTGTCCCCCCTCATAGGGGCCGGAAGTGGGGGGGATGGGTTAGGGGGGCGGCCGCCCCCAATCCAAAAAGTGGGGGGGCAAAACACGTTTTTGCCCTCCCCCCCCCCCCAAAAAAAAAAAAAAAAAAAAAAAAAAAAAAAAGAAGAAGACAAGTGGGAAAGAAAAAAATGAAATGTATGAGCTAAGACTTGTTACTTCTAACGTTCAACAAATAATGTATACATCCATTTTAAGTTTTCGCTGCGCGCTCCACGCGCAAAAAGAATTATCTCAGTTTGTTGCGTATATATAAACTTGCGTATGGTCTGGGCCTTTGGGGTGAATACTTTTTCTGTTCAGGGCCAGTTCCCGTGTGGCGTGCACCAAATTGCACCGTTTCAAGTATATAAATACACAATTTTCTCCGTGGGAGGGGAATACGGCCCCTCCCAAACCCTTCCCCTCTGGCTCTGCCCTAACTGTGATCAGCGCCGTACGAAGTACGGCGCTGTGACGACGAGACGTTAAACAATTTTGAGTTATTTTTGCGACGGGTGGTTTCAACAACTTTACATCTATTCTTTTTTTTTTTTTTTTAGTTCTAGACATGAATTAAACCTTCAACCTACCTTGCATGCTATTTAATTTGTTGCAAAAGAATGATAACTTACCTCAAATTGATGATGATGATGATGATGACTGTTATTTCCTTCGTCTTTGTTCGCTGCATGCAATGTCAGGTGACCGAAAACTCGTCGGCAATGCATAGCGCATGCGCGGGGATAGGAGGTATTCCGCGCGTAAGTGGCGATCGGTTGACTAATACAATAAGCCAGGGACTTTCGGCGCGAAAGTGTGGTGCGATACTGAACAAACGATTGATTTCTAGGTCCAATTTACTTCGGAAAAAATACTTTTCTTGCAAAACTGAGTTAATTCTGAATAGTCTGTAACTATTTTTCGGTCAAGATTGATATGTAATGCATCAAAGTGTCAATATTGTTAATATTATTGGCATATAAAACAAGAAAGATAAGTCTACAACGCTGCATTTTTTCAGAACAAATTCCAATATTTTTTCCCGGGATCCGAGACGATCCGAGATCCCGTTATCACTTTTGAATTCTACCGATCCGAGAACGAGACGGGATTTTTTCTTTACCTAACAGCACTATTTCAATTATTCAGTTTTCCACATACATTTCTAAAAAATTCCGGGGGAGAATCCAGAAAAAATACATGCCCCGGAAAAAAACATGCCCCAAATACTAACTTAACAATTAAAAGGTTTAAAAAAAGACACAAAAAAGGGTCAGCATATTATATATTCAACAGGTAAAAAAAAAAAAAAAAATAAAATGTATATTTATATAGCGGTCTTGGTCTCGGATAGTAATGTTTCGGACTCGGTCTCGGAATGGCTTGGCTCGGTCTCGGATAGTCATGTCTCGGTCTCGTCTCGGTCTCGGCTGAGCCGGCCTCGGAAACAACACTAGTAATTTTAGTCACTCTGTCCATTTTTAACAAATGATCATTTATAACTTAATTATTTCTGACAGACCGCTCTGTTTTTGATCAAGTTGGTACCAATTATTTGTTTCATTATGTTCCTAATTCCAAAGTCTCGGAATGGCTTGGCTCGGTCTCGGATAGTCATGTCTCGGTCTCGTCTCGGCTGAGCCGGCCTCGGAAACAACACTAGTAATTTTAGTCACTCTGTCCATTTTTAACAAATGATCATTTATAACTTAATTATTTCTGACAGACCGCTCTGTTTTTGATCAAGTTGGTACCAATTATTTGTTTCATTATGTTCCTAATTCCAAATTTGACGTAACATTTATAAAAAGCCTTATTAGGGATTCTTTGTACTTTAAATACATGTACACTTGCAGTTAAAATGCACCAAATCAGTAATGTCCCAATATCTATGGCTCTACACTCTATAAACAATTAAAAGGGACCCCCCCCCCCCCCTAATAAAAAAAAGAACAAAAAAGAAAGAAGAAATGTATAGAAGAAATTAGAGAAGTGATCATTAAATATTAGAGCAAAAAATGTTAAAGGAATAGGACATTTGTGACTGTTTTTAAAACAACTTGACTGAAATGGACAGACTGATTGATCAAATGTATATATTTTGTACCTAAAATAAAAAAGGAAAATAAACAAGGATTTTCACATGTACGTGTACAGGGGTGTATCGCGCACGCAGAAATAGATCAATCGGCGGCTGTACAGAACGCGCGCACATCCAGGCTCGTACGCCAAAGTTTGACCTGCGACCTCGCGCATTGCCGACCACTGACTGCCGACAAGTTTTCGATCACCTGATATTGCATGCAGCGAACAAATTCGGATACCATTTTCGTCACTTCTGTAATCTTGCCAGTTTTATAGTAAATTTCAGTATAAATAAAACGAATGGAGCATCAGACATTTTAAGATTTGGATCATTGATGTCCATGCATAACATAATTCGTAAGTATGAACCGAGATATGTTATTCAAAGTATGATATTCTTTTTTTTTTTATAAGTGTGTTTGCCGTTAAAGCCTATAAAGTGTTACCATCACGGTATGCACACCTCAGTATGCCAGGCGCCGTACTACGTACGGCGCCTGGTTAGGTTAGCTCTGCCCCAGCCCTCGGTCGCTTCGCTCCCTCGGGACTTATTCTTGGATGTATAGGCTATGTTGTTCGAGTGTGAGTGTGGTTGGGCACGAGCCCCATCACACAAAAATCGTGAGCCCCCTTAGGTCTTTGCCCCCCCCCCCCCCCCCCCCCAAATCCCACATTGCTTCTGGCGCGCCTATCCCCCTCCCACGGAAGAGAGACCAATATGCCATCGTAATGAAAAGATAATTTCCATTAAAACGGTATCAAATTACAATGATTTTGATGAATGGAAAGGGTGGCAGTATTCAATAGAAAGTGAACTTTCAAAAAACTGGTCAGCACAGTCATGCACTCGTAAATTAAATGCATTGAGCCATTTTAGGACATTTAACTTCCTGCCTCCCCCTATTCTCTGGGCTACTGCAATCGCCCCAATTGCATAATCACTACACATAATGCACCGTTTGAAAGGTATATAATGAGGCTTTATTGTGACACCAATTTCAAATATGCTAATTAAAAGATATGAGAGATATGATCGATCAAACTTGAGTTTCCGAACTTTTTTTGAGGGGTTTAGTTATTGATGATATCTCTATTGAATCATTATTTTACCAAACACTAATGCACAATTTTGTATGAAAAAATGGCTAAACCTAATGAAGTTTTAGAGAGCGCCCTCTTGAGTTGTAACTGCTCTTTTTTAATGATAACAGCTAGGTTTTTACTTAGCCTGATGGTGATGATCTATTGATGATAATTATGATAATGATAAAGATGATGATGACGATGATGATTATAATGAAAATGATAATGGTGCTGATGTCGCTGCTGCTGCCGTTGCCACTGCTGCTGCTGATGATGATGATGATAGCGATGGTAGCAGCGAAGACAGTGATGATGAAGATCTATCAAGATAATGAAGATTGTGTGTTTTTCTGTAATGTTCTTGTATCTCTAGTTGCACTTTCCCCAATCACCCCAAGGGCGACAGCTGCACCCTGTCATACAACATTCGAAGCTTCTACCACCATACCACCACCAACACCAGCACCACCACTACCACCATCCCCCATCACCACTAACACCATCGATAACAACTACTTCTCAACCAGTGGAAACTACAAGAGAAACAACAACTGTCGGCGAAACGAAAACGCAATGTACATTTGCTGCGAGTCAATCTAACTTTAATTAAAGGGGAATTCCACCCCAGAAATGTGATGTTTGCTATAAAATGAAGTGAATATATAGAATCATGATCGAAAATCTGAGCCAAAACGGTAGAGCAATAAAAAAGTTATGACAGGATGAACTTTGCTCCGATTTTTAGTATCGTTCGCAATTGCTATCGATCGTGACGTCACTTGCGAGCTGCAGCCATTTCGACTTCTACATAGAAATTTTACAAAATTTAAATTTTCTTAATAACAAAGCAAATTTATGAGCTTACAAATTCCAAAGAGGTTGGCCCATCGATATTCTTCTATGAATTCGTGAAAACAAGCAGAGAACATTTTATTTTTAGCAACGAAAATGAGAAATAAGTGTATTTTCATGTACTAAAGCCATGGCGAGTTGCTCGTCAATGATGTTGCATATGGCGGCAATTTTGAAACGATCTCTCATTACTACATGATGTTCAAATAGGTATAACTCCCGTGTTTCTTGTCTGATTTTGATCAAATTTTCACCAATTACGCCTCTTATTCTGCTTATTCAAATAACGAATGGTTTTATCAGGCCCGGAATACCCCTTTAAGCGTGGCAATCCTCATTTCCTAACGCTGCAAGTTCCACACTCTTATATTTGGGTAATTGTAATAATTTTTTCAAATCAAACTGGATGTTAACGTAATGTGTTTTTTTTTCTTATAATTTTTGTTTTCCTTAAAAGACTCAGTTCTTTGTATTTCTTATCTTGTTTTCATGTCGGTTCGTCGGTTTTCAGCTGTGCGGAAAGTTTTACACTTAACCCTAATCCCACTGGGTTATTTTGGTCACTTGAGTCCACTGGGGGGGGGGGGGGGGCCTTTTTGCCCCCCCCCCCCCTCAAATCTCGGCAATGAATGGACCGGTCGACTCGAACATTGGCACACAAGTAAAACAAGTCAAGTAGAATAAGAATTTGAAAAAAAAAAAAAAATTGGACAATTATTTTTTTTTTTATAATTAATTACAATTTTGAATATGCAAATTTTTGACGATTTTGGGGAAAAATTGGGATTTTCATCTAAAATCAAAAGAAATTACAGGATTTCTTCAGGTTTTCTGTAAAAATACCTTTAAATGATGTTATTCATCATATCCATGTTTTTTATGGTGATAAAATATATCACTAATTTGCATAAATTTGCAAATTAGTATTCCCGGATTTATCCACATTGTTTTTTCATTCTTATGTATTGTATTGTTTTTTTGTCGTTGTTTTTTTTGGGGGGGAAGAATTTATCTCTGAAGAGTATGACTTCAACTAATAACAAAGAAATAATCCAAATTATAATTAAAAGCAACAATTATAACAGATATAATAATTATAACCTGTACAAAAGTTACATTTTTTTGTGACGGACGAGCAATTATCGACCTCTAAAATCAGTTCTACAGGTCCGATCGGAGTGAATTATATATCAAAACATGCGGGAGACTTGAGAGAAAATAGTCATGAAGTTTGAACGCGAAATTTCAAGCGGTCTAGATGCACGACGACAAAAACGACAGGGGGGGCCTAAAAGGCCCCCCCCCCCCCCCCCCCAGTGGGATTAGGGTTAAAGGAACTAAAGAATACAACGTATTTCGGCACTTATTCCTTAGTTGATGACTTGTAAACTAGGTCTGCAGAAAAAAATCCATGAAAATAAATACAGTAGTGATTTTAGGCCAATTTTCTGATGCCACACTGTTAAAACGCTGTGTAAAAAAAAACGTTGTGTAAAAATGGTTGTTGAATCTTTTTATACAACTTCAGGTTTCGCATGATTAGTTGTATAAAGAAGGAGATGTGTAAAACGGCCGTTGAAAGAGCTGTTGAAATTTTTTTAATCACGTGATAGTTTCGACCGCGAAATCACCGTGCGTGTACGTCGTATGCGATGTAGCGCCTATGAGTAGCCGTACGTGTGTGTGTATGTGTGTATGCGTGTGTGTGCGTGTGTATGTGTGTGTGTGTGCGCGCGCTCTCATCTTCACTACCTTGTGGAGACATATATGAGTTCACCACCGACCTTATGGAGACTCATTTCCTTGTGGAGACGTCAACTATTCTTTCATAAGGAAAAACAACGTATAATTGATTTTCACATTCATTTGATCGCGTAGAATGATTAAGAGCAATGCTTCCATAGGGGGTACTCTATGTGAAAAAAAAGCTGTGTGATGCAATTTTGTGTGAGTGTGTGTGTGATTGTGAGCTCTATGGAGACAACTAACCCGACAGTATCAGGTGAGGGCGCTGCTCATATCTCTTAGTTAATTAGTATGAAGTCTTATTCATCATCCATTTTTATTTCTTTGGTTTAATATACATGATAATACATCAATAGATAAAAATTAATGATGGATTAGACTTAATACTAATTAATTAATGCTAATTAATTCACACAGATTGACTCCATAAGGGATGATTCATAAGGATAGTACTGAACTTTAGACCGGCAGCTCAGAGGTCTTTTGTGCATCGAAAAGCGTACTGATTGTTGAACATATGAATATTTAGAGGAGAATGTAACACAAACAACAATATGAGTCTCCCGGGCTGTACCTGGTGGAAAAGAAGTCCTTTGCGCCTCCAAAGTTTGGCCCCTGGGGTTTGTGCGATGCTTCTATTTTGTGGCGAAGTACCGTGTCTAAGATTGGTACCTGCGGGGTAAGCGAGACAATTACAAAAGGATCAGTGGTCCGTATCAGGCCTTCTTCTGAAATTTTTACCTTGGCCGTTTTAAAAGACGAAATACACGTCGATGAATTGGGGATTATACCAAAAACCTCTTGCAACTTAACAAATATGTCTTACAGATTACAGAATACATATTGGATACAAATATCATCCGTTAAATTACCCTGCAGATGCCTCTGAATATTAAAAATAGACTCGCAAAAGTTATGTTTTAAAAAGCGGAGCTTCCACATTTCCCTACGTCATGTACGTAGAGTGAAAAAAATCGCTGCACAAAGTCAGACAAAGGGCTATTATGTGTGTATTGGCATCCAAGCTGCATGTAGAGGGCAATACTGTACACAGGGGCAGGGGCCCTATTACGGACCAGTGACATTTACCATGGTAATTAGCATAATTGGCTCTAACTCATCCATGTCAATATGCTAGAATTACATACAAATCAACACAACGTAGAAGAGAACACATGCCGCCCTTACACATTCAACCGTAAAGCACATAGAGATCAGTGGAACTAGGCTGGTCCTGGGTCATGATCGTGCTCTCGGTCACAGCCAGTTACGTTGTGCGCATGTGCAAGTGAAAAGGACGTGTAGGTCTATTCATCGAATTGAAAGGACTTGTTATTCTTGTTAGTTGTTACATCGATTAGAAATTCCTTGATGCGATGTTTGTAAAATTGTTCTCATGAAAGAGAACAAAACTTCAAAAGGTATCCCATGACAACCATCTGCCACTCTAAACATGACTGCACAGAGTAAAGGCTCTATTGATACATTTCTCTATTGTCACCACATTTGTCACCCCCCCCCCCCCCCCCCCCCCTCCGTCGATATGCCATGCGCTCATATATTGGTTCCTCTGCATTCGGCTATTTACTTTAGTTTTCATCCCTGTATATTTATACACGGGTGTTGTTGTGTAATTCATTTAAAAGTGGAAGCCATGTCTGATCTGGTTTTGGTGATGGTGTTCATTCGAATGTATTTAAATGGCCTTTGGCATATTCAAACGTGCTATCAGTACGAGAGTACTGATTTAGTTTGAGAGCCCTTCCCATAGGAAAAGAGGGTTAATCTACCAAGTATACCAAGTAAGTAAGTATACCAAGTATGTATTCAGTTATCTGTAAGACATATTTGTTAAGTTGCAAGAGGTTTTTGGTATAATCCCCAATTCATCGACGTGTATTTCGTCTTTTAAAACGGTCAAGGTAACATTTTCAGAAGAAGGCCTGATACGGACCACTGATCCTTTTGTAATTGTCTCGCTTACCCCGCGCGCAGGTACCAATCTTAGAGTTAGACACGGTATAGACCAGGAGCCAGCGAGGGTTAGCCTAGCTAAAAAGGTTACCAATGTTCTTGTAAATAGTTATTTAGTGTATATGCCTCTAAGTATGGAAATGAAAGTCTGGCTGGTTATTGGTGGTGGGTGTGGTCAGGAGGGTCATGCAAGGGGCCCCCAAAAATTAGGCTAGCCTAGCTAAAAAGGTTACCTCGTAAAATCGGTAGGATATTATCGGGCGTAGCCCAAGGTTCAATGAAACACCATTGCCAGACTTGTTAGGTGGTGGGGCGTAGCCGCCAGACTCAAAATACTGGTACGTCATTAATAGGCTAGCCTAGCTAAAAAAGGTACCTCGTGAAACCCATTGCAAATTGTTCGTTATACTCAAAGGACAAACGAATGACCATTGCCAGACTTTTTTGGTGGTGGGGCGTAGCCGCCAGACGACCCCAAAGACCCGACTTTTCCCAGCTAGGCTGGCCTAGCTAAAAAAAAGTTACCTCGTGAAACCCATTGCAAATGATTCGTTATACTCAAAGGACAAACGAATGACCATTGCCAGACTTTTTTAGTGGTGGGGCGTATCCGCCAGACGCCCCCAAAGACCCGACTTTTCCCAGCTAGGCTAGCCTAGCTAAAAAAGTTACCTCGTGAAACCCATTGTAAATGATTCGTTATACCCAAAGGACAAACGAATGACCATTGCCAGACTTTTTTAGTGGTGGGGCGTAGCCGCCAGACGACCCCAAAGACCCGACTTTTCCCAGCTAGGCTAGCCTAGCTCAAAAGGTTACCTCGTGAAACCCATTTTAAATGATTCGTTATACCCAAAGGACAAACGAATGACCATTGCCAGACTTTTTTAGTGGTGGGGCGTAGCCGCCAGACGCCCCCAAAGACCCGACTTTTCCCAGCTAGGCTAGCCTAGCTAAAAAAGTTACCTCGTGAAACCCATTGTAAATGGTTCGTTATACTCAAAGGACAAACGAATGACCATTGCCAGACTTTTTTAGTGGTGGGGCGTAGCCGCCAGACGCCCCCAAAGACCCGACTTTTTTCAGCTAGGCTAGCTAAAAAAGTTACCTTGTGAAACCCATTGCAAATGGTTCGTTATACTCAAAGGGCAAACGAATGACCATTGCCAGACTTTTTTAGTGGTGGGGCGTAGCCGCCAGACGCCCCAAAGACATGACTTTCCCTAAAAGGTAACATCGTGAAACCCGTTGCAAATTGTTCGTTATACCCAAAGGACAAACACATGACCATTGCCAGACTTTTTTATTGGTGGGGCATAGCCGCCAGACGCCCACATGCAAAGACCAAATTTTCCAGCTAGACTAGCATAGCTGAAAATCTTACATTGAGAAACCCACTGGAACTTGTTTTTCATTTTCAAAGGTTCAATGAATGACCATCACCAGACTTCTTGAGTGGTGGAGCGAAGCTGCCAGAAAGCCTGATACCCCCACCCCCTCCCCCACCACACCTATATGATAGTTAATCATTCGGATGGACATGATTTCAGCCAATACGTATACTATAAATTTGATATTCGGCATTTGGACATTATTTGTTATGCTCTTTCTGAAATTAAATTCCAATTTTTTAAATTCCATCAGTGGTTATTGGTGGTATTTGGGGTGGGTTGTCTTTGAGGGCGTCTGGCGGCTACGCCCCACCACCAAAAAAGTCTGGCAATGGTCATTCGTTTGCCCTTTGAGTATAACGAACCATTTGCGATGGGTTTCACAAGGTAACCTTTTTAGCTAGGCTAGCCTAGCTGGGAAATTCGGGTCTTTGGGGGTGTCTGGCGGCTACGCCCCACCACCAAAAAAGTCTGGCAATGGTCATTCGTTTGTCCTTTGAGTATAACGAATTATTTGCAATAGGTTTCACGAGGTAACTTTTTTAGCTAGGCCAGCCTAGCTGGGAAAAGTCGGGTCTTTGGGGGCGTCTGGCGGCTACGCCCCACCACCAAAAAAGTCGGGCAATGGTCATTCGTTTGTCCTTTGAGTATAACGAACAATTTGCAATGGGTTTCACGAGGTAACTTTTTTAGCTATGCTAGCTTAATAATGACGTACCAGTATTTTGGGTCTGGCGGCTACGCCCCACCACCTAAAAAGTCTGGCAATGGTGTTTCATTGAATCTTGGGTTACGCCCGATAATATCCTACCGATTTTACGAGGTAACCTTTTTAGCTAGGCTAGCCTAATTTTGGGGGGCCCCTTGCATGACCCTCCTGACCACACCCACCACCAATAACCAGCCAGACTTTCATTTCCATACTTAGGGGCATATACACTAAATAACTATTTACAAGAAAATTGGTAACCTTTTTAGCTAGGCTGACCCTCGCTGGCTCCCGGTCTAGTACTTCGCCACAAAAAAGAAGCATCGCACAAACCCCAGGGGCCAAACTTTGGCGGCGCAAAGGACTTCTTTTCCACCAGGTACAGCCCGGGAGACTCATATTGTTGGTTTTGTTACATTCTCCTCTAAATATTCATATGTTAAACAATCAGTACGCTTTTCGATGCACAAAAGACCTCTGAGCTGCCGGTCTACTTGTAGCCATTACGTTTCACTAAGTTAGCCATGATCTCCACCACGGTGGAAATCAACTCAACCATTTTAATAGCTTTCGTCAACATTCCATGCCCTGTTAACTGCCCCCCCCCCCCCCCCCCGAGACCTAGTGGTATTATAGAGATAATCTCCTCCGATTATACGCAGTAAACTGCATGGCCACTAGTCTAGGTTTCTAGACCTTTTCATTCTTATTCATTATGTGGTGTGACTGATATTATATTGACTCAATACATCCTCCCAGTGTATAGTAGCGAAGTCATTATTATTGGCTAAGTATTAACACATGACCTATAAACATTCATTACCATGTCTATTTAAGACTTTAAGTGGTCTGTAGCAGCTATCCTGCAGCCCTGTTGTGTCCACTAAACCACTAAATCAGAGTGCATTGCCAATTTGAGTTCCCCATAAGAATAAATGGACATCTTCAACGAGCTGTAGGTTTCTTGTTTCTTGTCCAATTATACTCTAACTTTCAGAGATTGTTCCTCGGAATTAGGAGTCGAGATACACATTTGAACTGAAGCAAAATAACATTTCGGATCGCAACTGAGTGTATATAATCACGATTTTATACACGTCTTTGAATTTCGATAATGGTATTTATCTTTAAATTCAACATTGTCATTGATTTATATTTAGGTATAATTATGTACAACATTCATGATTACTACATAACTACATAATTCATACAACTTATAATTCTGTTTTTTCTACCATAACCCCCCCCCCCCCCCCCCTCCCCCTCTCCTATACTAAATGCGGTTGATCCTCTCTCTTCTCTACTCCTTCCTACCATTTGACAATAGGGTAAAGCGAACAAACTTGATACTCTGTACACATCCGAACCCAAACTCGTCTGTAGTGTCTGCGTATCAAGACTAGCAGCACGACGTCTTGCTAGAGGCACGAATCTCTCAACCTCTCCTCAGGCCTGAGAAGCGGATATTTTCTAACTTGGGTGAAACGTACTTTCGGAAAGTGCAATGCTCCATAAGGTAGCGAATATGCGTGTGTGTGTGTGTGTGTGTGTGTGTGTGTGTATGTGTGTGTGTGGGTGTGGGTGTGTGTGTGTGTTTGTGTGTGTGTGTGTGTGTGTGTGTGTGTGTGTGTGTGTGTGTGTGTATGCGTGTGTGTGTGTGTGTGTGTGTGTGTGTGTGTGTGTGTGTGTGTGTGTGTGTGTGTGTGTGTGTGTGTGTGTGTGTGTGTGTGTGTGTTTGTGCGTGTGTGAGTGTGTGTGTGTGAGTCCGCGTCCGCAAATTGGGAATAAAGATTATTTTGGGATTTCATTAACATGAAGATGAGGGAATATACAATTAGATACTCTTCTGGAAAAGCTAAGAAAAGAAGAGAAAAGATTGAAAAAGTAGAAAAAGAAGTGGAAGATTTAGAAGAACACTTAGTAAATACACCTTTAAAAAGTATTAGTGAACAAATTGAGGAGAAACAAATGCAGTTAAATAATTTATATGAGTATTACAATCAAGGGGTAAGGGTGATATCCCGGGCAGCATGGTTTGAAGAGGGAGAAAGAAATATGCAGTATTTGGAACAGATTTTAAAACCTAATAAGAGAAAAGGTGTAATTAGAGAGGTTTATAATGAAGAGGATAAAATTATACAAGACAAAAATGGTATATTAGATGTGATTAAAATATTTTATACAAATTTGTATGCATCAAAGGATATAGAATTATTAGATGGAAGTGGTACTGTGTTTTTAAAGGATATACCTAAATTAAGTAGAGATAGTCAGGAATTATGTGAAGGCAAAATGGTGAAAGAAGAATGCCATAATGTTTTGAAGGAAATGAAATTAAATAAATCACCGGGTAATTATGGTTTTACTGTATAATTTTATTGCACTTTTTGGCCGGTTTTGGGAGACATGGTAGTAGACGCATTTAATGAAGCTTTTGATAGAGGGGAATTGTCAACTTCTCAAAAACAAGGGATCATAACATTGATTGAGAAGGAAGGTAAAGATGTTTTTTTGTAAAAAATTATAGACCAATACCACTTTTAAATGTGGACTATAAGATTCTCTCGAAAGTTTTGGCAAAGAGAATGAAAGAAGTACTTGGTGAAATAATCCATCATGTTCAAGATGGATATATTAAAAATAGAAATATAGGAGAGGCAGTACGTTTAATAGATGATATGGTATTTTATTCATTGAATAGATCTGTTGGTTTGTTAGGCGCCGTTGATTTTGAGAAGGCATTTGATTCTATTTCACATAAGTATTTATTTAATGTTTTGAAATTATTTGGATTTGGGGAATCCTTCTGTAGATTGTAACTCCGAACTGGCTTATTGGTGCATTCGCTCGCGAATTTGTGTCATTTGAATTTCAAAACCGATTATAAGAACCCACAATCATACTTTTTTCATACAAAATTGTGTTTAGTGACCAAGAATACCTGTCTTTCAATCATTAGAAGCTTGAATTCGTATGGAATTCCCGTTGAAACAAGAGTTGTAAAGATCTTGTACAACCGTTGTGAAATTTCTTCAACAATAGGGTTGTTGAAATTTATTCTAAACAATGGTTGTTGGAAAAATTTCAACAACAGTTGTGTAAACTTTAAACAACTGGGGTTGTTGAATGTTTTCGGGAAACTCACGATGTGTGTTGGATCGATATAGAGCGGTGTAACCGCTAGCTCGAGCTGTCACCCGAGGCAATACAGCGCTTATAAGATCGCAGCGACACTGTGATGTCGGGTTCGGTTGAGCGTGTAGCGTACTACTTTCGCTCGTAAAAATCGCTGATGGATCTCCATTCAACTAGTACTAGGAGCACCTTCTTGGTATAACATACATTCCGAACGCGACTATTTTCGAATCGGTCGTTCGTGAACTGGGACAGTGTGCGATCGCTACTTATAACTGAGCAAAGGGGGATTACGTCCCGTGCGTAAAAGTGCGCAATATTTTGCGCGTCTGATATACCGGTCTGACTTGCTTTTAAACAGTGGTTGTTGAAAACAAATTTACACAGCTTTTTACTACAGTGCAAATCTCACTTAGCAGCCAGTTTACGCCCCGCCCATATGTAGGGTCCAAAATCAACAGCGTGATTGACACTTCATCGGCTGACGTCAACTAGAGAGTTTAGAGAGATGTCGTGTACAGAGACTATGGGGCGGAGTACTTTAGATGACGTCACACCAATAGAGGGCAGCATAATTGATTTTGGCGATTTAAAAGGGGCGTTCCCAGGACAATGAGATATTTACTAATTACCTCAAAATTGATTGATTTCATGGAAAAGGCCTGCCAAATTCTTTTTCTTAAAGGGATCTAGTAACTTTGTTGACATGTGCAAAAAAGTGATGAATGGTTGATGCAATGTATATTGTTGTTATCTCACATGTCCACAGGGTATTGTGTGAAATTTTCAAGTCAAATGGACATTGCATGGCCAAGTAATGAGCGAAAATGCAAAGTGATATTCACCAACTCACTGCACTCACTTTGTACACGGTTTAAAAACTCCACCGGAGTTTTGCTTATCAGAATAATTCGATCGTACATATCTTTGTAACGAAAGGGAAATTTGAAAAACCGAAACCTGTCCCATTAGTTTATTGTTAATACGAATACAACAAGGTAAGAGGGAACCGCTAGAATGAACATTTTATTTTGAGGATTTGGACAATGTTACTAAGTCCCATTAACGTTAAATGGATGATATATGGCCGACACATTATCGGAAATGCAAAGTAACTGAAAATTACATAAAGCGAGCCTAAATGTGAACAAGATTAGGCCATTTAGACGCTGTGGTTCCTTTAAGTGCTAATATTAGCATTGTGACTGTTTGCTTAGACAAAAAAAAACAAAAAACCGCTGATAGTATATGCTTAAAAGAAATTGTGCGATGTTAGGTACAGATTTAACCAGATGGACACTTTTATACTATTTCAATAATGTTAATCGATTATATTAGCTGGGCTAATACACATGCTTTCTGTCATATTTCCTAATGTAGGGACGAATCTGGGCTCTGTCAGTCAACTTTATCACGTTTATTTGAAACCCCAGACAGGCTCATAGACATAGTTAAATAATTTTACTTTTGCTCATTCTTGATCCCTTGCAGTTGCATACTACGGGAGCTTCAGCGGCGGGTACTATGTCTACAGACCGTGGTTGTGGTTTGGTTCAATACTCCTGCCGGTACTCGTATCTGTTTGCATTACGAAGGTAAGCTTTTTTGTTTAAATACCAGTCACACATTTGAACAATAGTTCAGAAATGGTGTATGTGTGTATACTTGTTGTATATACTTGTTGTTTTATTCCATGCAATATTCTTGGGATATTTTGTTCGAATTTCGATAAAGTAAAATAGTCACATGCGAATTATTCTGGTTAAATAATGCCTTCTTTTTGTTTCCCGCTCATTTACTTGAGCGCAGAGTGCCAGGTGATGTCGTCACACTCGTTTTACCTTAGGCAGTAATGATTAAAAAAAAAAAAAAAAAACCGACTTTTGGTTTGAGGTAGGCTGGCTGTTGTCTTGGCAACCGATCAATCACACGTATTTGTTTTTCTTTTTTTTTTTTTTTCTTCCTTGAATCAAGCTGCCTATGGCAACGATGAGCTGTGACACCACACTTCCTTGCTTTATTGTTTTCGCATGTAACTTTGTACTCCACGCTTACTCTATTTGGTAAATAGATTTACCGATTTCGCACTTACCGCAATCTATTGTATATACCTTTGCTTTTATGTATGTTACTCTTTAAGTTGTTTTGAAAAAGCAATTCCTTTCATGAAACGATTAGCGACGTCTCCTTTTTTTTTCTTTCTTTTTTTACTTTTGTTGAAATCAGGTCAGTTCTTTCTATGGGTCGTCCTTAATTTGAAATTATTGATGCTTTTGAAAATTGTTATCGCATATTATACTCTTTATTATAGTATACTCTTTATTATAGTTACGATATATTCGTTTGGTTTTGAATTATTAGTATTATGTTATTTTGCCATTATACTTAACTTATTTACAATTTGATTTTGTATTTTCGCGCAATATTTCATCTTTTTAGCAACGATTTTCGTTCAAAAATTATATATCTTCCAATGGGTGCCTCGCTATTAGCATACAGCACCGTCATTATATTGTTTCCTCTCGCTCGTTTGTTATGCCAACAGTGTCTCAATGTGTGTTCATGTCTATTTTGTATTCGTGTTTTTGTGTCTCCGTTCTTACCAACTGCAAGTGGTGGTCTTCATTATCCTTTCTTGAGCTCTATGTCTGCACCGATTTTTTCTTCTTTTCTTTTAAGTCATTGTTCAAGCGCTGCGAACTGTATATTGATTATGATATGCTATTTGGTTTTGGTTACTCAGATTTTGTTTTTGTACAGTTATGATGGCTAATGTAGATCACCACTTACCTTTTGAGTCTGTGAGCGACGATGACCTTTTTGATGTATTAAGACCCATTCAAGCTAACAATCAATTTTTTGTTAATCATACAGGAACCTTTGATGAAACTGTTATTGAAAATATAAACTCATCTTCTGAAGAGTTGAACTTGAATTTAGATCACGATGATCCAGCACAATATTATTTTACAAAGTATATAACAAATACACAGTTTCATAATATTATTAAAGATTTTAATAATGATACATTCTCTTTATTGCACTTAAATATACGAAGTTTGAATAAACATTTTGATGAATTGCAATCATTTTTAGATACCCCTTCCAATAAACAGCTTTCTTTAATTGGACTAACTGAAACTTGGTTATCCCATGATTCTAACTTACCCTTTCTAATTGATGAATATGATTTTGTTTTTAAAAATAGGCAAGGCAGAGTCGGCGGTGGCGTCGCCTTATATGTGCTTAAATCTTTGAATTATGTTTTGCATGATAATATATCAATAATTAATAATGTTCTTGAGACTCTTTTTATTGAAATTATGAATCCTGGAGGTAAAAATATTATAGTCGGTGTTACTTATCGACCCCCTAATTGTAACCCTAGAGAATTTTTGACGCAATTATCCGACTTATTGTGAAGTCCAGTGTTTATAAATAAGGATGTTTTTTTAATGGGGGACTGTAATATAAATTTATTAAATCATGAACATAATAATGTGTCCCAAGAATTTCTCGAGACCCTCCTCTCTGCATCTTTTTTACCTCTTATTTCTAAGCCCACTCGTGTGACAAACTCCTCTTCCTCCTTAATAGATAACATATTTTCAAATATCATCCCCCACCCTGACTCTTATATTGTTCTTTCAGACATAACTGACCATTATCCTATTGTGACACATTATACTTTATCTCAATCAATTAATAATAATGACCCACGTTTATTTAGACGAAAAGTCAATAATGAAAAATTAGCTAGTCTTGCTTCTAGTCTTGAACATGTAGATTGGTCTCCTGTTTATGGTGTAGATGAAGTAAATTCTTCTTACGATAATTTTTGTGATATTTTGAATGATCAATTAGATACTTGTATTCCTAAACAAAGAGTTAAACTTAATGATTATAAAATAACACCAAGGCTTCCTTGGATCACTAAATCGATATTACGTTCGATAAATAGGAAAAATAATCTTTTTTATAAATATAAATTAGATGGCACAGAAAGGTTAAAAATTAAATATACATCTTATAAAAATATTTTGACTAATATTATTCGTTTGGAAAAGAAAGGGTATTTTGAAAATATGTTGGCTTTGTATAAACATGATATGAAAAATACTTGGAAAATGATTAAACAGGCAATGAATGTTACTACTAATAAATCTGACATAACAAAAATTAAGTTTAATGATGAGATTGTTGAGGATCCTAGGGATATAGTAAATATTTCAAATAATTACTTTTCTTCGATTGGTGAAAATCTTGCTGTTAATATTCCCGCATCAAATAAGCATTTTGCTGATTTTTTGGGCCAGCCCAATTCAAACTCTATATTTTTTGTTCCTATTCACAGATATGAAATTTTAGATATTGTTTCGAAATTTGATTCGAAGAAAAGTTCTGGCCATGATGAAATTAACAATTTTATTTTAAAGGGCATTATATCTTCTGTTGTGGATCCTCTCGTTCATATTTTTAACTTGTCTTTATTATATGGCCAGGTACCAAACTCTATGAAAATTGCCAAAGTAATTCCTTTGTTTAAAAAGGGCGATAAATTAGATGTAAATAATTATCGACCGATTTCCTTATTATCCTCTTTTTCAAAAATTTTAGAAAAGATAATATATTCTCGTACAGTATCCTTTTTAAAAAATAACAATATTTTTTCTAGTCTCCAATTTGGTTTTAGGGAAAAACACAATACTGTACACGCATTATTGTCCTTTATTGAGAAGGTAGCTCATGCAATCGACAAATCGTCTCATACGATAGGCATTTTCCTGGACTTCTCCAAGGCCTTCGACACGATTAACCACGATATTTTACTTTATAAACTTTCACATTATGGTATACGTGGGTTGGCCTTGGAGTGGTTCAGGAGCTATCTTTCAGACAGAAGGCAGTATGTATTTTTAAATGATAACTCTTCAGCTCCCCGTAATATAAATTGTGGTGTTCCACAAGGTAGTATATTAGGCCCACTTTTATTTATTTTATATATTAATGACTTCTGTCGATCGTCCGAAATTTTGTCATTCGTACTTTTTGCTGATGATACAAATTTGTTTTTTTCTCATACGGATTTTCATAGACTAGTTGAAATTATTAATATTGAATTGAGTCATATTTTATCATGGATTAGAGCGAACAAATTATCATTGAATCTCCAGAAAACGAAATATATGTTATTTAGTAAATCTATAGATTCTTCGTTACCGGCTAACATAGTTTTTGAAAACACCCCATTGGAGCGTGATTCATTCATTACATTTCTGGGTGTAACGGTTGATAGTAACCTTTCTTGGAAACATCATATTGATAATATTTGTAAAACTATTTCTCGTAATATTGGTATTATTTATAAAGTAAAAAACATGTCTTCCTTTTACTTCACTAATTATGCTTTATAGTTCTTTGATACTCCCATACTTAAATTATGGTCTTTTAGCTTGGGGAAACACACATGAAACTTTATTAGATAAAGTGTTGTTATTACAAAAGAAGGTTATTCGTATTATTTGTAATTCCCCTTTTCGCTCCCATACTGACTCTTTATTTTTTGAAAATAATATACTGAAGGTAAAAGACCTATTTTTATTTCAACTTGGTCAATTTATGTATAATTATAATAATAACATGCTACCATCTGTTTTTCAAGAAATGTTTTTTAAAAATAGTTCAGTTCATAATTATCCAACTAGACATTCTGAAGAATTTCATTTACCTCTCTTGCGGACCCTACTTGCTCAAAATACATTTATATATGAAGGTCCTAAATTATGGAATTCTTTAAGTGATGAAATAAAAAATGCTCCATCGATTAATATCTTTAAGAAAAAATTTAAATTGTTTTTATTACAATCTTATAAACATCATTGAATTATATCTCCCATTTACTCTTATTTCGTGCTTACGTCATCCTTAAACAAGCTCATTCTTTACTCGCGGACTCAAAATGTAATCTGATATTATATATTATGCCTTCTCATGCATTGTTCCATTCTATTATGCGCAAGTCTTTTTTCCTTATTTTCACTTGAACCCCACTTGCAGCTTATCTTTTACATACATTTGTACCTCCGATCTCTCACTTCCTTTTGGCAGTGTCTCATTGTTTGTATTGTGTGCGTCTTCTCCTATTTGTGTCATGTAAAGTTCTCTCTTGTCCCATGTTGGTCTCTGTTGGCATCCCCTTTTCCCCCTTTTTCCTCTCTATATTTGTTTATGTTGTTGTAGTCTAGAATGTGTTAATTTAAATGTACAATATACCTAACTATTATTTGAGGGTTCCACAATTGTACAAGCATTGCTTTTTAGTGGACCCCTCTTGTTTCCAATATGTATATCACTATTTTGTGCAAATTATCATTATTCATTTGTAATGTTTTGTTGGAAGCAAGAATAAATTGAAATTGAAATTGAATTGAAATTGTATGTGTGTGCCATTCTGTTGTGTGTGTTTAAGAGAGACAGGGAAACGTACACTGTTGAAACGCTGTGTAAACAAATTCAACAACTTGTTGAACATTTTCAACAACCGCTGTTTAACATATGAACCATCCAACTGTTGTTGAAAACATTTAACAACCCCACTTGTTTAAAGTTTACACAACTGTTGTTTAATTTTTTCAACAACTGTTGTTTAGAATAAATTTTCAACAACACTGTTATTGAAATAGCAAATACAAAAAGGATTGTACTAAAAAGCAGCAAGGTCGGAATCGAACCGGGGGTCTTTGGGTCATAAGTCTAACACGCTACTGACTGCGCGACTCGGTTCGCTTGTTCTGTTGGGGGACAAAAGGGGTTTTGTCGCGGTGATTTTGTGGTCGAAACTATCGCGTGATTTAACACTTTTCAACAGCGCTTGAACAATAGCCGCTTTACACAACCCTTATTTCTACAACTATTCATGCTACACCTAGTTAGTTGTATAAAATGATTCAACAACCATTTTTACACAGCGTTTGTTTACACAGCGTTTTAACAGTGTATCACTGCTGATTGTTCGCTTTATTTCTTTTTAAATTCAGAAAATCCTCCAGAGAAAGTATGAGCGCAATGCTACACTGACAAATTCGATAGACAGAAACACAACGAGCTCTGTAAACGCCGGGGCCATAGAGGGGACACATTCCACGGCAGAGCCCTTGACAACATATGCTGATGAAGTCGCGTATGAAACCGTCAAGGATACCATACAGCCGGCTTTGGCAGGAAATGTCTCCGCGTCTAGCATCGAAATGGACTCACTTGCCCCGAGCGATCATCAGAGTGTCGTCAATTTGCATCACATGTCATCGACTAGCGCACCTCCGGTCTCGGGTAGCTGTGCTTTGGGGGGTCAGCATCAGTATACGTATGCTGATGATTTTAAGCATCAGATACCAACCACCACCGCTCCCTTTCCACGTGGTGACGATGTCAAAATCGTCAACAAGGATGGATATCTCGTGCCGATGAAACGGCGCGTTGACCGAGATGCACCGTATCAGAATGCTCCCTCCCGATCAGTCACAGACTCTGACGGTGGTGGCAAGCGATCTAAATGTACCAGACCCAAAGCTGAAGGTCATCTGTCCACGCATGGAGTAGGTCAGGAAGAAATGGGCGGGAAAACACCCGGCTATCCCCCAGTCATGCCAAAGTTGCCATCCCGTTTGGAAATCGGCACATTTTGCCCCGATCAGATTGTCCACGAGTACTTTGATCCCGGACTTTGATCCCAAAGACATTTGCGAGTAGTTATAGTAGCCTAATAATAATCATTATAATTTTTATAATAATAGTTATAATAATAATAATGATAATAGTCATAATAATAATAATCATAGTCATAATAATCATAATAATGATAATAAAAAAAATAATAATAATAACAATAATTATAATTATGATAATAATGATAATAATAATAATAATAATAATAATAATAATAATAATAATGAATAAAAATAAATAATAATAATAATAATAATAATAATAGTAATAATAATACTAGTAATAAGTAGTAATTAACATGAGTATCAGCAAGTATAGGAATTAAGAGGAATATCAAGTATAGCATCTAACAGGATTATCAACTAGTATAGCAATTAGCAAGAGTATCAACAAGTATAGCAATTAAACACGAGTATTAACAAGTATAGCAATTAAACACGAGTATTAACAAGTATAGCAATTAACAGTAGTATCAGCATGTATAGCATTTAACACGAGTATCAACAAGTATAGCAATTAACATGAGTATCAGCACGTATAGCATTTAACACGAGTATTAACAAGTATAGCAATTTACACGAGTATCAACAAGTATCGCAGTTAATATGAGTATCAACAAGTGTAGCAATTAACACGAGTATCAAAAAGTATGACAATTAACATGAATGTCAACATGTATAGCAATTAACAGGAATGTCAACAAGTATAGCATTTAACAGGAATATCAACAAGTAACGCAATTAACAGTATAGTAACAACAATTATAGCAATCCAAAGTATAGTATCAGCAAGTATAGCAACTAACAAGATTATCAGCAAGTATAGCAATTAACATGTGTATCGACAAGTATAGCAATTAGCCAGAGTATCAGCAAGTATAGCAATTAACAGTATAGAGTGGTGAAGTGTGATGTCACAAACGTCGTGACTACACGCCATAACAAATTGAACACTTAAAATCGAAAGTTGTTAAAAGTTTATATTTACTTAAAAGAATTAGACCATATATTGATGAAAGAATAGCCTTGTTATTTTATAAGTCTGTAATACAATCACATTTTGACTATTGTTGCGTAGTATGGGGCAACACTTGCAGAACATATTGTAAACAGTTGCAAATCTTGCAAAATAGATCGCTGAGAATTGTTATGAAAGTTGACTATTTATTTTCTACAAATCAACTTTACGCATCATTACATTTGGATAAGCTTCATATACGTAGAACAAAACAACTAGCTAAAATTATGTATCAATCTGAAAAAAAAATGGGGCCACCGTATTTGAATGAACTTTTTATTAGGCGTGAATCGCATTATCAAACACGATCCGGTGAAGCCCAACTTGAATTAATTCGGCCTAAAACTAATTATGGCAAGAGACGTTTTATTTATCAGGGTGCCAAATTATGGAATTCTCTAGTAAATCGCATATCTTCTCAGACTTCATTAGCTGTCTTTAAAAAATGCTTGAATAGATTAATTGTATAAATCAAGCGCTTGCTTAATTGTTGTATTAAATATTATATGACCGTTGTTGTTTCTGTGGGGGGGGGGGGCGGGGTAGGCTCTACTCCATTTGCCTTTTTATTATCTTTGTTTTGTTCTGAAATGTTCAACGTAGATAGCGTAATGTAAAACGATTTAATTGTGTTATGTATTTTTATTGTAAGGACCCCTACGAAAACCAGCCTGTGGCTGATAGGGTGTTCCGCCCATGAGTTTGGAAATAAATAAAAAAATAAATAAATAAATAAATGATGTCATAAACATTTTTTTTAGAATTTTCAAATTTGGACTTCATTGTCAGAAAGAGCATAACAAATAATGTCCAAATACCGAAAATCAAAAGGAATAGGTTACGTATTGGCTGAGATATACCCATCCGAATGATTTTTACTTCAATAGGCAATCAGTGTTATAGTGCACTGGTTCCTATATAAATTTAGGAACCAGTGCACTATAACACAGATCGCCCATTGACAAAAAAATCATTCTGATGGGCATATCTCGGCCAATACGTAACCTATTCCTTTCATTTTCGGTATTTGGACATTATTTGTTTAGCTGTTTCTGAAAAATGAAGTCCAAATTTGAAAATTCTAAAAAAAGTGTTTTTATGACGTCATGGCTTCTGTACTATATAGTATCAATAATTATAGCAATCTAAAGTATAGTATCAGCAAGTATAGCAACTAACAGGAATACCAACAAGTATAGCAATTAACAGGAGTATCAACAAGTATAGCAATTAACAGTAGTATCAACAAGTATAGCAATCAACAGAAATATCAGCAAGTATATCAATTAACAGGAGTATCAACAAGTATAGCAATTAACAGGTGTATCGACAAGTATAGCAATTAGCCAGAGTATCAGCAAGTATAGCAATTAGCAGTATAGTATCAACAATTATATCAATTTAAAGTATAGTATCAACAAGTATAGCAACTAACAAGATTATCAGCAAGTATAGCAACTAACAGAAGTATCAACAAGTATAGCAATTAACAGGTGTATCGACAAATATAGCAATTAACAGGTGTATCGACAAGTATAGCAATTAGCCAGAGTATCAACAATTATAGCAGTTTAAAGTATAGTATCAGCAAGTATAGCAATTAACAGGAATGTCAACAAGTATAGCATTTAACAGGAATGTCAACCAGCATAGCAATAACCAAGAGTATCAACAAGTATAACAATTAACAGGAGTATCAACAAGTATAACAATTAACAGGTGTATCGACAAATGTAGCAATCAACAGGTGTATCGACAAATATAGCAACTAACAGAAGTATCAGCAAGCATAGCAATTAACGAACATAAGTATCAACAAGTATAGCAATTAACAGGTGTATCGACAAATATAGCAATCAACAGGTGTATCGACAAATATAGCAACTAACAGAAGTATCAGCAAGTATTGCAACTAACAGAAGTATCAACAAGTATAGCAATCAACATGTGTATCGACAAGTATAGCAATTAGCCAGAGTATCAGCAAGTATAGCAATTAACAGTATAGTATCAACAATTATAGCAATCTAAAGTATAGTATCAGCAAGTATAGCAACTAACAGGAGTATCAACAAGTATAGCAACTAACAAATATAGCAATTAACAGGTGTATCGACAAGTATATCAATTAGCCAGAGTATCAGCAAGTATAGCAATTAACAGTATAGAGTGGTGAAGTGTGATGTCATAAATGATGTCATAAACATTTTTTTCGAATTTTCAAATTTGGACTTCATTGTCAGCATGGTCAGAAAGAGCATAACAAATAATGTCCAAATACCGACAATCAAAGGAATAGGTTACGTATTGGCTGAGATATGCCCATCCGAATGAATTTTACTTAGGCAATCAGTGTTATAGTGCACTAGTTCCTATATAAATTTAGGAACCAGTGCACTATAACACAAATTGCCCATTGACAAAAAATCATTCGGATGGGCATATCTCAGCCAATACGTAACCTATTCCTTTCATTTTCGGTACTTGGACATTATTTGTTTAGCTCTTTCTGAAAAATGAAGTCCAAATTTGAAAATTCTAAAAAAAGTGTTTTTATGACGTCATGGCTTCTGTACTATATAGTATCAATAAGTATAGCAATCTAAAGTATAGTATCAGCAAGTATAGCAACTAACAGGAATACCAACAAGTATAGCAATTAACAGGAGTATCAAGAAGTATAGCAATTAACATGAGTATCAACAAGTATAGCAATTAACAGTAGTATCAACAAGTATAGCAATCAACAGAAATATCAGCAAGTATATCAATTAACAGGAGTATCAACAAGTATAGCAATTAACAGGTGTATCGACAAATATAGCAATTAACAGGTGTATCGACAAGTATAGCAATTAGCCAGAGTATCAGCAAGTATAGCAATTAACAGTATAGTATCAACAATTATAGCAATTTAAAGTATAGTATCAGCAAGTATAGCAACTAACAGGAGTATCAACAAGTTTAACAATTAACAGGAGTATCAACAAGTATAGCAATTAACAGTATAGTATCAACAAGTATAGCAATTAACAGGAGTATCAACAAGTATAGCAATTAACAGTAGTATCAACAAGTATGGTAATCAAAAGGAATATCAGCAAGTATATCAATTAACAGGAGTATCAGCAAGTATGAGCGATTAACAGGAGTATCAACAAGATTAGCAATTAACAGTAGTATCAACAAGTGTAGCAATTAACAGTATAGTATCAACAAGATATAGCAATTAACAGGAGTATCAACAAGTGTAGCAATTAACAGTATAGTATCAACAAGATATAGCAATTAACAGGAGTATCAACAAGTATAGCAATTAACAGTAGTATCAACAAGTATGGTAATCAAAAGGAATATCAGCAAGTATATCAATTAACAGGAGTATCAGCAAGTATGAGCGATTAACAGGAGTATCAACAAGATTAGCAATTAACAGTAGTATCAACAAGTGTAGCAATTAACAGTATAGTATCAACAAGATATAGCAATTAACAGGAGTATCAACAAGTGTAGCAATTAACAGTATAGTATCAACAAGATATAGCAATTAACAGGAGTATCAACAAGTATAGCAATTAACAGGAGTATCAACAAGTATAGCAATTAACAGTAGTATCAACAAGTATAGCAATTAACATGAGTATCAACAAGTATAGCAATTAACAGTAGTATCAACAAGTATAGCAATCAACAGAAATATCAGCAAGTATATCAATTAACAGGAGTATCAACAAGTATAGCAATTAACAGGTGTATCGACAAATATAGCAATTAACAGGTGTATCGACAAGTATAGCAATTAGCCAGAGTATCAGCAAGTATAGCAATTAACAGTATAGTATCAACAATTATAGCAATTTAAAGTATAGTATCAGCAAGTATAGCAACTAACAGGAGTATCAACAAGTTTAACAATTAACAGGAGTATCAACAAGTATAGCAATTAACAGTATAGTATCAACAAGTATAGCAATTAACAGGAGTATCAACAAGTATAGCAATTAACAGTAGTATCAACAAGTATGGTAATCAAAAGGAATATCAGCAAGTATATCAATTAACAGGAGTATCAGCAAGTATGAGCGATTAACAGGAGTATCAACAAGATTAGCAATTAACAGTAGTATCAACAAGTGTAGCAATTAACAGTATAGTATCAACAAGATATAGCAATTAACAGGAGTATCAACAAGTGTAGCAATTAACAGTATAGTATCAACAAGATATAGCAATTAACAGGAGTATCAACAAGTATAGCAATTAACAGTAGTATCAACAAGTATGGTAATCAAAAGGAATATCAGCAAGTATATCAATTAACAGGAGTATCAGCAAGTATGAGCGATTAACAGGAGTATCAACAAGATTAGCAATTAACAGTAGTATCAACAAGTGTAGCAATTAACAGTATAGTATCAACAAGATATAGCAATTAACAGGAGTATCAACAAGTGTAGCAATTAACAGTATAGTATCAACAAGATATAGCAATTAACAGGAGTATCAACAAGTATAGCAATTAACAGGAGTATCAACAAGTATAGCAATTAACAGTAGTATCAACAAGTATAGCAATATAGTATCAACAAGTATAGCAATTAATATGAATATCAGCAAGTATATAATTAACAGGAGTATCAACAAATATAGCAATTAACAGGAGTATCGACAAATATAGCAATTAATAAGAGTATAGGCAAGAATAAAATATTACACTTATAATGACTCCTATACAGGGTTGCCCCAAAACACGGAACGGGGCACTTCCCAAAATATAGTAACAAATGTATTATGTCCATCGGATAGGGTGTCTTTTCAAATGAACAACGCCACGAAGAACAGTCAATTTGGTCGTGTAGTTTTTGTTTAAGAGCGCTGTGAGTGACACTATGTCAGGTTCTCTTTTTTGTCAATTTTTAACAAGCCAGTGCTTGATACATCGCACGTACCGCCTTTCATAGCGTTGATAACGCACGCCATTATTAGTGTGCACTCAGCCGTGTGCCGAGAGAATATACATGGTCGATCAATGGTATTACGGGCAGCGAGTGCATATTAACTGGCGCCGACTAGGTAAAAATTGACAAAGATTGGTACCTGACATGGTATCACTCGCAGCGTCCTAAAACTACACGACCAAAATTACTGTTCTTGGTATCGTTTTTCATTTGAAAAGACACCCTATCCGATGGACATAAACATGTTGGTACTTTATTTCGGGAAGCGCCCCGTTCCGTTTTTTGGGGGCCATCCTGTATAAGCTCATTGATTATTAATACAGTGTTGCAACAGTTCCAGGATATAGACAGAATCGGGCTTGAATTATATCTAAGATGTTTCAATTATTTATAAAGGAAAGGAATGCCTGAATGTGTTATCAAAAAGTATCAGGAAAAAAAATGAATAGCATCTCATGTACAAACAATAAGATAGTACAACAAATTACCATAACGCCATGTAAACCTTCAATCTTCTAATCTATCAATTGTTGTAGAATAACGGTTTGTTGCCTTTCACAAAATATTTGTCCATTAAAGCCATATACCAGTTTTGGGAAAGTAGCCGAACACATCTATATTGGCCAAATTGATTGATCAATATTGTTGAATAAGTATTTAAAAAGGGCTTGTATGCAGAAAATCGGAAGAAATCCAATGGCCGCCAGTGAAATTTATAAATCCACCGCCCGTTTGCACCTGTCCGCGCCGCTAGCGCTGGGCTGGAGATATCGACAAGCCGGGGACAAGCCCGCATAGCAGAGACCACGTGTAGACCACGAGGTCATTTGCACGTAGTTTATGCGCGATTCCGCGTTGGCGGTTCGATCTACAGTAAATCAGTTTTATAATTGTGCAAATATGTCAATAAGTAGGCGGTTTCCTGGCAAAATTTGTATAATCGCATTTTAGTAAAATTATATTCTTTCACATGGATGGTAATACGAGCTAACATTTCATTTAATTTGTTTCCCACTACTGTCATTTACCTTTAATGTGTCTAGAATAGTTTTACTGTTGCTGTACATTAAAGGCTGTGTAACACATTTACAAACACCGCGGATCTTTCTCAAAATGTGCATGTAGCTAGGGAATGATGTTAATAAATGTGTGAGAAATATCACATCAATTGGAACCTTACTTCTTCAATAAACGAATTTAATATTTTTCTGTTTTACTTCGGGGAAAATATGGCTTGAGGTTACTCAGCCTCTGGATAATTCGGCACTTGATTTGGTGATACAAATGCGACATACGCTGGTAACACAGTGACACATAAAGATTTCCCCAGGTCTTTTATATATGCCTGGTATTATGTTAGGTTCAGGGGACACTACAGTGCACATTGAAAGTAGGTTCAGTAGGAAGTAACATAGAATGGGTTAAAGGGGTAGTTTAGTTTTGGTAGAGAGGGCGCTGCACATCACAATTTGTTTGTGAGGTAATGAAAAACTGAGTGTCGAATTTGAGAGAACATGCAATTTTAATGGCAGAATAAACTTTATTTGGTCAAAATCGACCCAGAAACGGCTGAAATATCAATAAATATATCTGATCTTATAATTATTTGGGGCCCAAATAATTAGATGATTTTTAGAAAAAAAAATTAAAATGCTTGCACTTTTTCAAAAATTTTCAAAAGCGTTTTTTTAATAGTTGTCGATGATCTCGCTATTTAATCATTATATCAATAAAACATCACATGCATAATTTTGTATGAAAAATGGTTGAAATCAATGCCTTTTTAAAAAGCGCCCTCTTGTGTTTTAATGGCTCTTTTTGAGTGATAACAGGCTTTTTACTTAGTCGTTTGTAATTTTGTATACCTTTCGAGCATGGTGGAGTTATAACTATTAGTTTATAATGTTACTGTGCAGGTTTGGGCTACTAAAGTTCAGCCTTACCAAAACTAAACTACCCCTTTAAGTTATCAAGTCAGTTGTTTATTATTTCGGTATGTACATTATATGCATTGTATTGAGTGTACGTTGTAGTGTAGAATGTGTGTAGGCTAATGATATAGCAATAGGATGTGTGTGTAGAATAGTGCTACGGTATGGTAGGCAAGCTATAGAAAGTTTGTTTTATGTTTTTTTTTAATTATAATTGTGTGTTTTATTGAATAAACAGTAATCAAAATATGTACATATAATTGGAAACAATTCAAAGTAAACAATGTAAAAGCGCAAAAACAATACAACAACAGCAAAAAAAGACAACAATAAAAGACATGAGCAAATACAATTTGAATATAGGTCATAGCATAAGGCCACCGAACCAACACACAAGGTAAAATGAGCGGGGCATCCTCCATCCCCTCCCCAGGGCAAGCTATAGAAAGTGACCAGAACTGGTACAATAGTTGTGTTGTAGCTTAGCAACTAGGGTAGTGAGAGCTTTTGTTCCATGGATCCTTGCACCGTGTCTGTTCGAAGGCAATGCATTGTCATTGCAGTCGGTCACATTTTGTACTGAACGATGTGTGGGTTCATCGACGTGTGTAGCTACCCCTTAACGTCTAGCCTAGACGTTTAGCGATTTTGAAAACATAAAAAATACAAAATTCGATTTCTTTCCTTTAATACCTGATCAAAAAGGGACACATAATCATAGGCGCCGGAAGTGGGTGGCAGGGGGGCGGCCGTCCCCCCCCCCCCCCCCCCCAATCCAAAAGGTGGGGGGGCAAAACGCAATTTTGCCCCCAAAAAAAGCCCCCCCCCCCCCCTCCAAAAAAAAACAACATACATTTATACATCCATTTTCAATTTTCGCTGCGCGCTTCGCGCGCGAACAGATTATCTCAGTTTGTTGTAAACATCTGATGAGAGCATTGACATTTTATTATTTTTTTGTTTAACTCGGATTCTAAATTTCCTTCACAGGTATGGCATGCAGTGCACCAAATTGCACCATTACAAGTATATAAATGCAAAATCTTCCCCGTGGGAGGGGGATACCCCCTCCCAAACCCTCCCCCTCTGGCTCTGCCCAAGCCCTCGGTCGCTTTGCTCCATCGGGATTCATTATTGGCTGTAGACCATTTTGTTGGATTATACATGCGCCGGTTTATGTTGAAACTGTGTATGACACTAGTACAATATTTATGTGTGAGTTTGGGTGCATATTTATTAGTGCGTCAATTATTTGTTTACTTCGTGAAAAATATATCAAATCATAACACGCTTTCCCAGTTAATCTTAAGCCCGAATTTCCTATCTAGGTATGCACCAGATTGCACAATTTCAAGTCCATAAATGCAAAATCTTTCTTACCGTGGGAGGGGGATACCCCCTCCCAAACCCTCCCCCTCCCTCCCTACCCCAGCCCTCAGGCGCTTCGCTCCCTCGGGACTCATTATTGGCTGTGTGTTGTTGGATCATACATAATGTTGCATAATTATGGTTTATGTTGTTTTGTGTGTGTTTTGGGGTACATATTTATTAGTGTGTCAATTATTTGTTTTCTACGTGAAACATATATAAAAACTTCCAGGTCGATCAAATCATATCACGCTTTCCCAAATACAGCCGAATTTCTTATTTAGGTATGCACCAGATTGCACAATTTCAAGTCCAAAAGTGCAAAAGCTCCCTACCGTGGGAGGGGGGACACCCCCCTCCCACACCCTCCCCCCACTCAGTCGCTACGCTCCCTCGCAATGTCTCACTCTCACATCTGGCTCAAAGTTGACAATCCAGAGTGTGGTTGGGCATGAGCCCCTACACACAAAAATTGTGAGCCCCCTTGGGGTTTTGCCCCCCCAATCCAAAACTGCTTCCGGCGCGCCCTGCACTTAACCTAACTTGTATAATGTGTCCGTTAAGAGTTTTCGTTAAGGCCCGAAAGTTACAAGATTTGTTTTCCTACCTGGTTTGGTGGATGAAAATGTGTTACACTCCCTTTAACATACAAAACATGCAACAAAATAATGTCGTAGTAATGATAATATCGTAAAGGTTATGATTATATGAGTAAACATACCAAAAAACATTGCTGCAATGCTATGTTTTTAACTAAAAGTAAAGAATTTTAATGTGTCTATTTGTGTACTGTAATATGATTATTCGATAATATGTAAGAGCTATTCAAGATGAATACACAAGTCATGAATTACATGTATAGACAAATAGACGCGCACACCCATACTTACACACCTACACACACACACGCACACACACACACACACGTAATAAAAACAAAAAACGAGACGAGACCGAGAGCGAACGTGGCCAAGACTAAGCCCGCTTGTTGAATAGTGTAAGCGGGGGGGGGGGGGGGGGGGGGGGGGGGGGGGGGGGTCCGTCGCCATTTTTCTGAATAAGGGGGGGGGTTCGTACGCACCCACCGCATCCCTAGGCTAAAGGCATGTTACATGCTTTGAGCAATGCAACTAGTGGCGTAGCTACGGAGGGCACGTACCCCCTAACAATTTGACAAAAACAATACAAATCATATCAGTGGAAAACTGAGGAGGGGGGATAAATACATACAGTTTGCCCCCCCCCCCCCCCCCCCCCCTTCCCACAATGATCCGCCTGCCACCCAATCAGTGCGACTATGCTACGCCACTGATCGTACCAATAGCCGGAGCATTATTTGCGACGAACTTTATTCTGCACCACACTCTCACAATTTCATTAAATAATCGAATTTATGAATTTCACCAAAGTTTGCCAGTAAAAGTAGCCTACAATAAATGTGTAATTATGTGTTTTATCAATCACATTTGTATTTGCCCAAGTATATTCAATGTTTGTCTATTTGTTTCTGAATTCTGATGATGTATTTGTTTGCTTGTTTTTGTCATGTATATTCATCTTAAAATATATAGTCCTCGCACGTCAAACAACGAGTTTGTCTTTCATTTCTCCAGGCGTTCGCGAAATGCATAGTGCCCACCGACTTCAGTAATGTAAAATGTTTTCTTTGGTATGTGTGTGTTGCAGTAATGTAAAATGTTTATTTGGTATGCGTGCGTTCGTTTGTGTGTGCGTGTGTGTGTGTGTGTGTGTGTGTGTGTGTGTGTGTGTGTGTGCGTGTGTGCGTGTGTGTGTGTGTGTGTGTGTGTGTGTGTGTGTGTGTGTGCGCGTGGGTTTGTGTGTATGTGTGTGCACGTGTGTGGTTATGTGTGTGCGTCTGTTTGTTTGAGTCGATGTCATGCATGATCGTTTACTATGCCTTCATAACAGAACGTCATTTTGCCTGAGGAGGATGCTTCATTAAATGCTGGCTGGTTACATCGATGTTTCTTACATCATAACCGAGACGGCCCGGGATATACTACCCCGAATCACTTTGTTGACAAGTGCAAAGAGTGTTTGAATGGTTGATAAACTGTGTATTGTTGTGACTGATAAGCATGATATGTCCAATAAGTAATGTGTACAAATTCACGTTAAATGGATGTTATATGGCCGAGCAATGAGCGGAAATGAAAAATTACTCATTGCACTGACAGTGAACACAGTTATAACTATCCAGTAGATAGTTATAAATATTAACGCTTCAATCATACATATTTATAACGGGAAAAGGAATTTGGAAAACCAAATAAGTGCCATGCTTCTATTGGTAATAATATGAAAACAATCAGGTATAACCGCTAGAGTTTCAAGTACGTTGTGAGGCTTTTGACAATGTTACTGGATCCAAAACATGCTTAACCCTAAGAAGGCCGGGGGGCATAATGCCCCCCATCCCCCTCCGCAATTTTTGTTATTGCTCCAAAACTCGGTAAGATGACGCGCCGCTGCTTGGTGACCTTTTTCTTTTGGGTCTTGCGCATATTTTAAAACAAAAATTTCAAAAATCGGACCGACCGTTACGAAGTCACGTCACCTTTTGTCTATGCATGTCACTGAGCCCGAAAATCGCTCAATTTCGTGATTTGTGTACAAAACATATGGAAATATCAGTTTTCGTACAAGGAGGTATATCATTGGTATTTGGTCTCGTTACATTTTATATGTTTGTGTTGGGGTTCAAAATAGTTGAATTATAGTTAGAAATAAAATAAACAACAAAAACAATAAAATACATAAGTAATAAAAACAATAGAAAACATAAGGAAGAACCTGGCTCTTCCAAATTTTGTTGTCGTATTATTATTTCAAATGCTCTAAAGAATATATTTAGTGAAAACCAGAGTTTAATTATGAAGAGTATATGATTTATGGGTAAAAATATGAATGTTATGACCTTATTTGCATAAATTACCATAAATATGCAAATTAATGAATTTTTCAAAAAATTTAAATTACCATTGTATTCTATACACTTCACTTATCATGCGTGCAAATTTCCACGGCGATCGGCCACTCCGCGGCCGAGATCTTAAGGGGGCCATAATACCCCCCCCCCCCCCCCCCAGGCGTAGGAAGACCTCAAATAGCCCGGCCTTTTTAGGGTTAAAGGAAACCAAAATGATAGCATTTCATATGTACTACTTCGTTCGCAACACCGAGAAGTTTAATTTGATATATAAATCATAAGAAATGGCCCACCGATTAGCCCACACCAATCACTCAAAGAGACAGAACAATTTTGTTTTTGCGGCGTCCCGTACGAACATGGAAGTGGCCATGTTTACATTTTCTGTGCAGTCCCCAGCAAAGATATGACGTTTTCTTGGACCTAAGCACCAAAATTACATTCATGATCATGTTAAAAGAAGAGACAATTTTGTCTTTGTAGAATCACAGGTCAAATAAAAAAGTATATATGTATAAAGAAAATATATTAACCAACGACCATTTCAGAGGGGGCAGTGTGGAAATATGACTAAATATGGTTACTTAGCCAGTATACCTATAGCTTTTTGACGGAATTGTCAGAGGCTGCCATGGTAACAATTGTGTTGGCGTAAGCAGAGACGTGCACACTGTTGTATAAGTACTTGCGGCGAGCACGTTCGATTTTCTCTAACACGCCTCCAGCTACCGATGCGTACCAAACATTCCTTTTCTTTGATTTGGGAAGGGGTGTTATACCTCTTTGCTGTACAAAACAAAGGCTTGCAGAGTGAATGAAATGTGTAGGCACGTATTTCTATGGTTACCAGGTGACCGCTTTAAGAAATGAATTTACCCCACTATTTCACCTAAACAATTGAGCTGTAGTATCAAGATTGCATTGTTCTCGGTCTAAGGCCAATTTAGTTGCTTATACAGTGATTCATATCAGAATAATAAATGATCGTAGTCTAGATTATGCTTCGCTAGGGTGGAAATAAATGCATGACTTCTTGTAACAGTATTATCGATATATATCATGATATTTCGAAGTACAACTATTGAATTAAAAGTAGCAAACATATTACAGTTTTGGAGGATTGCGAACGCGTACGCGCTCGTTGATATCATACAATTCGAATGTCGTATGAACACCCTCGTTCTGACTAGAAAATAATATACTATCATACTTCACATATAATCAGAGTAGAAACAAATAAAAGATATACTAAATAATTAGATTTAAAAAAATAAGCTATCAGCAGTGCAATGTTTTTTTTGTTCGCTCCGATTTTTCATAAAAATAAGTTATCAAACTAATAGTTAAATCGCCTTTGGCTAGACCAATAAGCGTCAGTCCATGACAACGTCACGTTTGGGCGGAAAACAAAAATCATGGCGCCGCTCAGAGCATCCATAAAGAGCCCGTGATAGCAAAATATAAACTATGCCCATTCCTCAACCGAATTCATGTTTCGGGTGATTCAGGGATATTCGAAATGTGTGAATATAGGTCTTATTACACAGATTGCTTTGTGTTATGCGTTTTGGTCCGCTTTAAGGCCGTACGTTTACACGATCCGATCCGACGAACGGTTAAGGATCTGAACTGAATTCTTACGCATGTGTCGCTTTAGTTCAGATACGTACTTGTTTGTCTGATTGTAATCTGAAAATGTGGTGGGCCAATAACATTTACCAAACTGATGCAACACAAGTCATTATGCTAACAAACCCTGCTTGCATGACGTATCAATTGCGCGCGTATCATTATGACGTCATAAAGAGCAGCGCGCGTCACGTCTCCAGGTTGGTTTGTTTTGTATCGGTTACTTTAATTGTATGAGTACAGTTTTTACACGTGATATCACTGCAACATAACAACACTTGCATGAGCTGAAAGGAGAAACATACACGAACAACATGAGGCAAACTGAAATAACATAAGCTAAACTAATCGGGGAAACGTTTTCTATAAAAACAATTAAAATGTAATGTTGACAATGAAATCGATATGGATACAAATCTGACCAGTTACTCCAGACTTCAGCGGTTGCTGTGGACTCGTGACTACTTCCCACTGACGGATGAAGTCATCCTTATCGAAAGTTCCTTCGTGTTCGACAAAAAACATGGACTTCCTACCCGAATGGTCCAAGTTGGTCTCACCAACTCAATACTACTCATCGCAGAAGAAAAACTTTCTTCTGATTCGCCCTCGAACAAGGATCTGCAAAGGGAGACGTCCGATCACAATGCCGACTTGGAACTTTTCGAGATGCTCTTTCTCTTTCCGCTCGACAACGTTCGGCTCTCTATTCGGACACACTCGGAGGAGATCGGAAACCATGTGATCCGGCTTCGGCTCTGCAGCGGACACGCCTGGTACCTCGAGCTCACCGAGCCCTGGCATCGGGAGGACAAATGGCACGAGTGGGTTTGGTGGATCCAAGAGCTGGATCAGCGCAGGAGACGGAAGCAAAAGGAGAAGAGACATCAGCAAAGAATAAAACATCACCGCAGGCCGGGTAGTGTCGCTCATAACGTGGGCGGGAGCGCCCCACTCAGTTCAAATCTCATTGGACGCGAACACAAGCCCCTTCCTTCTACGGATAGCACCACAGTAGAACCGAGGGGAGAAAATGACGAGGATGAAGATGAAACTCAACGGATGCCACCGGAATCAACTCTTCGGTTTGGCAGAGGGATGTCAAGCAGTTCCTCGACCGGGGTACGCAACCGCAAGCAATCAACAGCTCACAGATGGGTACACCACTTTGCTGAACACATGATCGACCATCACGACGAAACGCTCCAAGACGAGGATGAAGATGATGACCACGACCACTACCATGATAAGCGGAATAAAAGTTCCTCAGCGGGTTCTACCAATCCTCTCTCGATGCTCAGTCATAGTTCTCACAATGCAGAGTTGGCTGAAAGCCCTTCAAACATGTGGAGCGAATCTCATATAAATTTCAACAAAGAATCTAATCGGTCCTTGCATCGTGACAAGAAGAGCTACCATAGCAAGCACTTCGTTCCTAATCGCATTCAGTCACTCATTTGGGCTGATGATGTTGATTCCCTCTCAAGCCTGGAAGACATCATGAGCATCGGGAGTTTCGTGTCTAGTACAGCAGAAAGCTGGACAAACCAGCATGCCAGAGACATCAGGAATGGGCTGCTCCTGTCATTAGGTGACCTCTTTGGAAAGGTCAATTTTGAAGCGCATGCGCATGGTCACGTGGGGCGCAGCAGACCAATGGCGTCCATGACGAGGCTGGATGTCCTTCTTGAATCTGAAAACGGACTCGATGAGGATCGTGATCAGAAACTTGGTGATGTCGATAAGACGCAGATTCACCATACCTCTTCTCTTCCGGACATTCTTGAAGGCGATGCTGATTTCGTGAAAGATCTTCCCAAGGCTGATGACCTCACACATCGTATGTCTCTGGTCTATCTCGATCTTGAAAACGATGACGACGAACGGAGTCCTCATGTAATTAACGGACACGTCATGCTGCTTACAAGGGAACAACTAAATCTGCAAAAGAATGTCAAAGACCTACGGAATACAAAGCTAGATGAAAGACTGCAGTACAAAGTGCCATCTGAGAAACGCAAAACTGGCGACGAAACTACCAAAGATGAGCACCAAAACAAAACGCGTGTTTGGTCAAAGACGGCATCTAAGCCGCACCACAAAAAACACGCTTCTTTAGGAAAAGGTCACGGGGCACGAAATAGGCGGCTCAGCATCTTCCCGGGCGCTATTCGGAGGTTCTCCATTGTCAGAGAGGCGACTGAGGAAGAGCACATCAACTCCTGGCACGACATCGAGCCCGACAAACTAGCCGAAGAACTGACGGCGATCGACGCAGACCTTTTCCTGCGCATCCACGAGGCTGAGCTGGTGCAGTGTACATGGATGAAGGGAGATTGCCACTACCGGGCGAAAAACGTCATGGCCGTCATAGAGTTCTTCAAGAAAGTAGCAGGTTGGTTATCAATCTATATTATTATTCTGAACATGATGAATGAACAGTTAAACATGTGTACTATTGAGCATCGAAGGGACAGTGTACACATGAGAAATAGCCACTGTAGAGAGGTGACCTCTAATAGACAGGTTCAATAACTTTGTTTTACTCTTCCCGAATCGCTTTAGTCGTGACCGTCACGGTTGGCAGCTTAGCTGCTATAGACAAGTTTGTCTTAATTTGATAATAATCTCAACTCAAGGAAATAACCAAACTTGTTTATTCAAGCGGTTTTTTGTTTTTGTTTATTTAATATCACCAGCTCAACACATCTTGTAAAATATATATCCATCTAAATATTAATGATTATTAAAATGTTTCTTATTAAATCTGTCAGGGATGGTTTCTCGAGAAGTCCTGCAGCCGGAGACTGCGGTCGAACGCGCGAACGTTCTCGCACACCTCTTGAAAGTGGCTCACTACCTCAAGGGAAGACACAACTTCCACTCCCTTAGGGCTATTATTGCCGGGCTGCAGCTGCCGGCCGTATTCAGGCTTCGTCAAACGTGGACGCTTCTTGAAGAGCAGTTGACCGATCAATATCAGTAAGTGTCCCTTTTGATTCTCATCTCCTAGTCCAATATCATGTCTACACTACAGCAAGTGAAACTCAATAAAAGAACTTTCATGGACAACATTTTATGATCATTATTCGGAAGCACTCGGAGGGGATCTGGAACAATGGGTTCCGGCTTCGGGATTGCTACGAACTGCTTGAGCACGATGTATGACGTAGAGGGCAGATCTGTCGAACATAACCTTCACCTTGATAGGGCGATGGGGTGCATATCACCTCTTTAGTATTTTTTCTATATTTTCCCTTCTTCTTACCCTGTTGTCTTCCATGCTGTCTGATGCCGCTACAGGATTTGGAGTGGCCTGATTGATCGCGTATTCTAGAAAATTAAGACCTTGAGCTTGATAGGTCACCGAGGGCACGGTTTTGTCTTTCTTGATATACTTACCTCGCATTTGGTAATCTTTCCTTTTTTCTGATATTTTCACAGAATCTGGACTGATCTGCTGGAACACGCGGACCTCGAATGCCGATCACTTGTGAACGACCCAGACCTTGATAGGGCGATGAGGGCGCCACCTTGTCTTCCATTCTTGGGGTCCATCCTCATGCGAATCATCGACTTCTACGCATTGGAGGATATCAGCGGCACTCGGGTGGCGCATAAGCTATATCAACAGGCATGTCAGAAACAGCAAGAAGAGGATGAGCGGTCAAGGGCTAGCTCTGAGACCGAGACGACAATAGAGATAGTCGAGGGTCACAGCCTGCCTGATGGTGGGCGCGATGGCGAAGAACAAATTGATGCGGAAAATGAGAAGAACGCTGAATCTGATCATCACAAAGATGTTCCGAAGTTGCTTAATTTCTGGAAGAAATTAACTACCAGGTTCGATGAAGTTGCCTCGAAGCATTCCTTGAATATCACATCAGTATCATCAGCACATACAGATACCGAAGCAACGCCGTCAGAATCTGCAAACGATGGCGTGGGAATGGGCGCCCAACGCAGGCAACACATACAGAGGCTAATTCTGGAGTACGCTCAGCGCCAAGCTCAAGAAGAGGACCTTGCGTTGTTAGCGAGTTACGCGCGCGCTCCGCGCAGGAGCGGCGCCGGGGCTGACATGATTGGCGTAGACAGCACCATGCGCGCGCGGCTCCTCGAGGAATTCATGGCAGCAACAGGTGGAGACGGAAGTGACGCGGAACCTAGTCGCTCGCGTCACTTCGAGGAGCTGCACCAAATGGTGCATGCACACGATGACATGCCGTGGAAACATCAGTGGTCATCGGAATTTCGCCTTCACGAATCGCTCCTGCGTTTCCAGCTCGCAGCCATACAGTTTGAACCGAGGGAAAGAAACCACAAAGTTAGAGAATATCTCTTACAAGAAAGTGCAAGACTGCCCTCTGGCGTGGAATTGTTTAAACTATCGCTTGAGAGAGAGCCGCCGGAATGGCCATTTCAAGACGATGTTGCAACTTGAACGCCGCCAAAGTGAAATACGAGGAGAAAGTGACTTCCTCAAAATTAAACGAAAAGAAATATAACACAGGATTATAAGAAGCTTATTTTTTCCAGGGGTTACAATTGCAAACAACTTGGCATATAGACGGCCTTTCAAAAATGTCCAGGAATAAAGTAAAGGCAAAAATGTAATTTCTCCTGTACAAAAGTTATGCCTGGATCTTGCCTACAGCGATTTTTCTTAGTGTAGGCTACCAAAGGCTGAAGACAAAATGAAGGGGGTGAACTGAAAAAATGTAGAAATGAAATGTGAGGGAATGACATTAGTTCGATATTTTTGTGCTATTATTATGAGGCCTACAAAAACGACAGTCCGTAAGAACAAGGAAAACTATATATATTTCATATTTCTCTCGTGAGGTTTAATTTTAAGTTAAACCTGGTTATTCAAGGGAATTCAAACACGATGGCCTCAGATTTCAAGCAAAGAGTTCGTATTTTGATCACGTCAAAGATATGCAAATGAAACATTCTAGTGTCGTGATTGTATGAATAAATCACATGGACTGTATCATAATTTCTAAAAGGAGAAAAATAAATGAATCGAGACAAGATATACGGAATGATATAATTATGTCTAAATAAGTGTGTATTTGTGAGTTTTAAATTATTATGACAAGTTACACCACTAAACCCATTCACAACCATAATGTATGTCTTACTATGCTAAAACAGCCCAAGTTAAAGGAACTACAGCGTCTAGATGGCCTAATTTTCACAATTCGGCTCTCTATATGTAATTTTTCCCGAAGAAAAAGAATTTGGCAGCCATTTCTCATGAAATCAATCAATTTGGGGGTAATAAGTAAATATCTAATTGTCCTGGGAACGCCCCTTTTAAATCGCCAAAATGTGACGTCATCTAAAGAACGGACTAATGAACTAAATTCTGTAGATGACGCGTCATGACGTAAGCCAATGAATTGTCATTCACAATGACGCGTCATGTCGATCATGTTGCCGATTCCGGGCGCTAAATGTGGGTGGGGCGTAAACTGGTTGCTAAGTGAGATTTGGCATCAGAAAACTAGTCCTAAATCACTACTGTGTTTATTTTCATGGATTTTTTTTTCGGCAGACCTATGTTTCAAGTCATCAACTATAGAATAAGTGTCAAAGTACGTTGTATTCTGTAGGTCCTTTAAAAACAGAATCGTAAGATTGGTACGTTAGCTATATAATTTTATATTTCTCCTTTTCTCTCAGTAGCCTAATTACCTCTCTGATAAAAAAATAAAAAATAAAAATAGCCAAACAATGTTTCTTTTTTTATAAAAAAACCCGTTTAATTCAGGACATCTTTAACTTGTCATTCTTAAAGGGATAGTTGATGAGTGTTGGTATAAGGGGGCACTTCACAAAATATTTTTTTGTGAGATAATGAAAAACTGACTGTCAAATTTGAAAGAACATACAAATTTAATGACAGTATAAACTTTATTTGAACAAAATCGGTTCAGAAACGGATAAAATATCCATAAACATATTTGTATTCAAAAATTCTTCACCAGGGGATATTTTGACTTTTTAGAAAAAAAATACTTTGAAAAAAATCTGTATAGGTTTCTCAAAAGTTGTTGATGATATCTCTATTGAATCATTATTTTAACAAAACATTTAATGCACAATTTTGTATAAAAATGGCTAAAACCAATTTTGTTTACAGAGCGCCCTCTTGAGTTGTAATGGCTCCTTTTGAATTGTAATAGGGGGTTTATTTAGTCTTTGTAATTGTGTATACTTTTCGAGCATGTGGAATTATAACTATTATTTTGTACCGTAATGGTGCAGGTTTTGGTTACTAAAGGTAAGTTTGACCAATACTCAACTATCCCTTTAAAGTACTAGTATTTAAGTAGTCTGCCCACGGGCTGGTTTAAAACTCGCCAAGATTCAACTTCTCTCTTATAAGTGATCTTCCTTTACGATGTTCATAAATCCCTTGTGTCACTGAGTCACGGGGCATTTATAAACTTCCTGCATCTTGGTTTTACCCTTCAAGTCTATACCATCTAATAATTATTTTCACAATATTATCACGTCGAAGTATTATTTGCGCTAGCAATTATGCTTACTTTCTATAACTTGTTCGTGACATTAACTAGACATCCAGTGGCGTAGCTACGGGGGGGGGGGCACGGGGGGCACGTGCCCCCCCCCCCCCCCCCCCCAATCGTTTGGCAAAAAAAAAAAAAAAAATGACGACCCAAAATTAAGCCAAATGTGTCTATATCATTTTTGTATTTAATGTGTGATGATACTGATGTTATCAATGATAATAAAGAAGAACATAACTGTCGTTCCCTAGAACTAGCAATAGCGCACCTATATCAGTTTGAAGAATCCTTCCAATATAGCGTCTTATTCGAACTATCAGTCCCAGCGCGACGATCGACGCTCATCGCATTTCATGAGTATAGAGCGCGTATAATAGGACTAACAAAACTGCCTAGCGCATGGTTAATCGTCCATCATACCAGAGGCTTCTGTAGGATCCTGCATCTGCCTCCCGCTTTTATAGATACATTTGACTGTTTGACGCATTTATGCATGCTATAAAGGCGCATAGCTGCACTACGTAGTCCAACATGTCTAGGCAAAGACAAACTTCCTTGACTAATTTCTTCAAGTCAAATGCACCCGTTCCATCAATTCATGATGCATATCTAGGCATACTGTTGATGATCGTGATTGTAAGAGCACCAGTCATCTTCTCCAGAGTCGACATCTGCATCAGTTGAGCATAGGCCTACTGAACCTAACTCAAGGGACCCGTGTCATGGGTGTATTCACGCGGTACTTGACAAAATGGGCGACAACAGGCAGGGGACGGGGAGGGGGGGGGGGGGGGGGGACATGCCCCTCCCCCATACATTTGAAAGTGGAGGTGATTGTAACTTGTCCCTCCCATTTTTTAATATGCATACATTATCAGGGTTGCCAACTCTCAGATTCTAAATTTCCCTCACCAGATTGCATCATTTCAAGTATATAAATGCAAAATCTTCCTCACCGTGGGAGGGGGATACCCTCTCCCAAACCCTCCCCCTCTGACTCTGCTCCAGCCCTCAGTCGCTTTGCTCCCTCGAGACTCATTTTTGGCCGTATGTTGCTGAAGGATCATAATTTATAATAATTATTATTATTATTTATTCGGCATTTCAAACAAGTACAATGTAACGATACAAAATGAATGATGGATTTACAAAAAAAAAATACATAAAAGCACCCCTGATGAGTCTCCCCAAGCTGCCTGGCAGGAAAAAAGAAATCTACATTTCTATAACCCATTGGGTCTTTCCTACCAACTTGGGGGCATAATGTGGCATAATGGTTTTTGTTGGAACTGTGTATGACACTAGAAACTAATATTTTGTTTTTGTGTGTGTTGGGGTGCATTATTATGTATTAGTGTGTCAATTATTTGTTTTCTACGTGAAATATATATTGAAAATTTATGGTCGATAAAATCATAACACGCTATCCCAAGTCTTAAACCGAAATTTCCTCTCTAGGTATACACCACAATTTCAAGTCAAAAAATGCAAAAGCTCCCTACCGTGGGAAAGGGGACACCCCCCTCCCACACCCTCCCCCCGCTCAGTCGCTTCGCTCCCTCGCATTGTCTCACTCTCACCTCTGGCTCAACGTTGGCAACCCTGCATTATGAATGTTTGATTCTATAGCTTGAACTACGAATCATATATTTCTGTCTCGGGTATGCATCAAATCGCACAATTTAAAGCCCAACATTTGCAAAAGCTCCATACAGTGGGAGGGGGACACCCCCTCCCATACTCTCACTTGGACTCTCGCTTGGTCGCTTCGCTCAATCGCAATGCCCCCACTTTAGAGAACATTTTGCCCCCCTAATTAATAAACCTTCCACATCAAGCGAATCATTTACAGATCCACCCAAGGAGGTATCTCCTTGATCCACCTAACCAGACATTGTACGCCAGAAACAACAGTTCCGCCAGCAGGCAAGGAGATACACATAGGATCAACAGCGTGTGTTTTAGTGTGTCAAACCATGGACCCTACTCCATGGTCAAACAATCCCCACTCTTTTCGAAGTTCAATCTTTTACAAATCTTACAAAATTCATAATAACAATTATAATGATTACGATAATAATGACCATACTTCTACAGTGATATTTCAAACACCAATTTCAAACATTTCTCCACGTGGGAGGGGGTAAACCCCCTCCCACACCCTCCCCCAAATAAGTGTAAACAAGCACGGATATAATACCATGTGAGCGTATTTGAATATAGTGTGTGTGTGTGTACACTATAGGTTCGATTGTGTTTGTATACTTTATCAAATTTCCTTCCAAGGTATGCACCAGATTGCATTATTTCGAGTGAAAATTTGCAAAAGCTCCCTACCGTGGGAGGGGGGACACCCCCCTCCCACACCCTCCCCCCCCCCCCCCCCCCCCCTCGGGCGCTACGCGCCCTCGGGCTTGGTCGCTCCGCTCCCTCGCAGTTGTGCCCCCCCCCAATCCGTTGACCCTCGCTACGCCACTGTAGACATCCACCATATATCCCTTCTATCCCTCCACACTTCTCAATTCCTCTTGATTTCTCACCCTATCTAATCAACATCATTCTTTCCCAACATCCACATTTGCACAAAAATATGCTTCCAATATTTTAGCATAATTATGCCTTCAGTGATTGGCATTTGACGAGAGAGGGCGACATTCGGTTGCATTATTTTTGGACAAGACTTTCAGCTCATACAGAAGAGGGAGGAGCCGAGGGAAAAACTGGTTAAGGACACTCTTTATTATGTACTACTTTATTTTCTGAAAGGTTCCCTCCTTTTTTTGGGGGGGGGGGGGGGGGCGGAACCACACGTCTCCTTGTAGCTACGCCGCTGTTTTCCTACCAACAAATGTAAACGCAATGGACTTGATTTGTATGTATCTAGGTTGGCAATATTGACACTTAGTTGTAACCCCCATCATTAAAAAACAAACAAACATACACATACACACGTACACAAACATACTTACACACCCACACCACTGGATATTAACGAGAACATACTTCCTGGCAGTGGCTTACATAATGTAATTTGTATGAACAAAACACGTTTGATATACATCAATTCGCCTAGTACGCAGCAACAAATGCACAAGTCCATGGAATCATCAATCACTGAACACATCAATTTATGATGGGATTCTCATCAAAAGGGATTTAGTAACATTGTCAAATTCTAAGAAATTTACTTAGAAATCCCTTTCTCCCATACCTCACAGAACAGGTTTCGGCTTTTTTTTTTTAATTGTCTCTTGCAATAAAGATATGTACGTTTGGAATTGAAATTCTCTAGTGGAGAATTCCAACTATGTACAAAGTCAGTGCAATGAGGTAGTGATGATTATTTTGCATTTATATATCGCTCATACTTTGTCATATAAAACTCAATTACCATGGAATGTTTTTGCAAATTTAGACAAAGTTACTACATGTAGATCCCTTTAAAGGGGTAGTTCAGTTTTGGTAGAGAGGGCGCTGCACAACACAATTTTTTTGTGAGGTAATGAAAAACTGAGTGTCGAATTTAAAAAAAACATGCAATTTTAATGGCAGATTAAACTTTATTTGGTCAAAATCGGTTCAAAAATGGCTGAAATATCAATAAATATATCCGATCGTATTTATTTGGGCCCCAAATAAATAAGATGATTTTGAGAGGAAAAAAAATGCTTATACTTTTTCAAAAATTTTCAAAAGCGGTTTTTAAATAGTTGTTGATGATTATTTAATTATTATTTCAACAAAACATCACATGCATAATTTTGTATGAAAAATGGTTAAAACCAATGCCCTCTGTGTTTTAATGGCGCTTTTTGAATGATAACAGGCTTTTTACTTAGTCGTTTGTATACCTTTCGAGCATGGTGGGGTTATAAATATTAGTTTGTAATGTTACTTTGCAGGTTTTGGTTACTAAAGCTCAGCCTTACCAAAACTGTACTACCCCTTTAACTTTCAGTCTTCTATATGACAACTATGTCGCTTTCCAACTACACTGAAAACTCAAATTAACGAGGAAAGCAATTTTTTTTTTTTTTACACACAAGCTTTTATTTGGACCAAAACGCTCAACACACAATTTACATAATACATGTACATAAACAGTGCAAAATATGTCAGCCAGAAAACTGCAATCACCCTTTTTTTCAGAACTTTGTTTTTGCTGTATAATGATTATCGAAACGCGTAACAATTTAGTGGACAGTCTACAGAAAATGAATCATTATCATATTAACGTCATTAAAGGGAAGAATAATAACTTTGGTGATATTTAAACTGGAATGTAATTCAAAGGAACATTTTTTTGTAATAATTATTTCATATCTTTGGCTTTAGCATTACTAGTTAAACAGGAATGATTCATTTGAATAACTATAATTTACTAAAACATTTATATTATTACCGATTACATATGAATAAAACATACTAGTTAAAGGGGGTGGGCAGTCAAACGATGCAATGATTTGTACAAAACCTTCACATGTGTTGATATACAGTCTTTATGCTACATTACTATACTGGAGATGCGAGTACCATTGCAATACAGTGAATGGATTGTCGCAAATACAAACGCACATTAAATATTGACATTTGAATTAGCATGCTAACCTTTCCAGCTTCAGATACTTGTATGTACAGTTATACATTATTTCTAAATATCAAAAGCCAAAGATACATGTATACACTGCAAGAAGTCGTGTTGCTGTCATAATGCGGTAATTTACATTGTTCTTAAAATGTTGTAGTACTTTTCATATTGAAATAACCAAAATTTAAGGCTTTGTATTTCACTGAACTTCTAAACATTAAAATTTGTTTTCATAGTAATTTTTGTCGGCTTTAAGTTTTTGTTGCTAGTATATGCCGTTCTGTTAATGTACAATTGTGTTTTCTGCATTAATGTATCCGATTATTAAACAGTTTTACAATGATAGCAATACATGACAAAGTCAAGCTGCCTATAGTAAGCAATCTAATATAAGTTTGCTTATCCAGTACACATGAATACTATAACGTCCAAAACATTTCAATTCCATAAAGCATGATTTAAAGCCTCAACACAAAAATTATTCTGCAAATACTACCATAAGTTTTTCAATCAACCACGGATAAAAAAAAGAACTGCAAGAAATTTCAACAAGCTTTTCCCCCAAAATACGAATTTTTAATATCTCCAAAATAAAAACTGAACTGCATTCGACTCGTATGTAAATAACATACTTGTATACTTTCAAAAATGTTGCCACATCATAAAACATTGCTTCTAACCTAGAACTGTCAAACATTTTTTCTTTCAAAACCCTGCAAACATTATTCCCTTCACATTCACTGACATGTATAAACATAAACAAAGAACAAAACTTGTGAGAAAAGACATTTTCAAAAACCTGTAACTTATCAAAAACAGTGTCAAAACTTGTAGAAATATACAAAGGATTTAGTAAACAAATCATTCGTGGGATAAAGTGTGCCACTAACGAAGGAAGTTCTCAATAAATTATGGAAGAGTACAAAAATAAGTGAACATGCAAGGTTACATGAACCATATCAAACAACTAATGCAATGAATGCTAATGTGCAACTAGAAACACAAGTTTGTCAGAATAATAAATGATCACCTCAAATTATTTACAGCACATCAGGATTTGTCTCCTCTTTGGAAATCTCTGTACAAATTAACATGCACATACTGGAAGCGGAACAACAAACCAAATTCAAACAGGCCACACATATACAAAAAAAATACTGAACCAAAGTAATACTGGAAAAAATTAAATGCTGACCTTGTGCAAAACATCTTGGGAATGAAAACTTATATAACAATTTAACATAATTTGTATAGCGCCTAATGCAATCACTTATAAGGGCTTTCATAGTCTTTATCCCTCGTCATTTGGTACCGTTCATCTTGTACAAATTTTCAACTCCCCGGGGAGCATACTAGCCATTACAGGCAGCACTGACTAAAGATATTGAACAGAAATAATACTGGGAGAATTAAACAAAACTGATGCTGGCCCTGTGCATAGAATCCCAACTATGTTATCATGAACTGGATAATCTCTAGGTTTATTTATTCCTTATAAATGTGTCGTTATGTGTTGGTTCAGAATTTACAACAGACATGCAGTATTGTTTAAGTCAGGATATGATTTGGTTTGCTCGTATAAACATCAATGCATAACCACCATATACAAACCAAACTGTAAAGCTTTATAAAGCTACATCTGAAAGTAAGCTCGTGCTCGCCTCCCATAGTGAACAAATCCAAGTTTTACGGTTGACTGAAAGCTGAATACAATGCCATGTAACAGGAAAAGCATGCAGATTAAGTGTGACTGACCAATTATACTTTTTTACAAAACGGCAATTCAAAAATCAAACTGAACTTGTAAAGCTACAACTGCAATTAAGCTTGTGCCCCACCTCCCGGTGAACAAATCTAGTTTTATGGTTGACAAAAAGTTGAATACAATGCCATATTACAGGAGCATGCATGCAGATTAAGTATGCGACTGATTATGCCCCAGTCACATATCCCGTAATGCACTACTACATGTATAGGAGCCGTACACATTGTATCAGTTGGTATTTTAGTGGAATGCAATGAAATGGGACTATTTTGGTGGCGATTTTGTGCCTATTCCGTGGCAATGAGTAGCAATTTGTGACACTACATGGCAGCCCTAGGTACGCGTGCCATGCACTTAAAGGAAGGTGGAGCTGAAATTTCACAATTTTCAAAATTCTGCCACGACATGGCTTTTGATGAATACAGTGAAGAGAGTGGCAGAGTGTCCGACTATTCCATGGGTTTTCCCTGGCTTTAGGGTTGTTTACAGCGCTGTAAAATCATTGTCATTCAATTGCCCTTTAATCAGATTTTTGTGGCTACATATACGGCATTACATTACGGGTAGATGCGACTGGGTCATTATACTCTTTACAAAACAGTGAGGGCGATACATTACATGAAAGTGCTCTTGCAAGGCCATTGTGAACCATCTAACCAACAAAAAAACAACAAACATGCGCACAAATTTAAGCTAGACTATATCATAATCATCATCAATATCTACATACATGTGCCATGTACTCTTCTCAATAATTAATTACATCTACCAATTTACTGCACAGCATACTTTTAATGTGTATTGAATACAATTTATATACTATTTTTCGTCGTGGATTCCATTCATTTAATGAATTTTAACTTTAAATCTTTGTAATAATTATGCCATGCTGTTATATATCAATTATTAGTGCAAAGACTCAAAAAAGCTACAACACGAAAACACAAGACCTCTTCAAATTTGGAGTGTGCATGTTTTGTGAAAATTAAGCCAACTTGTTTATGAAAGGTGCAATCTCGTGCATGAAAAGTGCAAATCTTGTACATGAAAGGTGCAAAGTGCTAAAACGTGCTAAATCTAAACTAATATGCTACCACTAAAGTGTCAACCCCAAAATATTCCACACGTCCGAGTTGTCTAAAAAATTTCCACTGCATTCTCTAGTTGATATCTTATCGCTTATTCGGAAATTACGATGCAAGAGACTATCAAGTCATGATTTGCTAATTAGCAAGATAATGGCAGGGTTAAAACGCAATATGTTACTCTATTTTACCTTATTAGGTGTTAATGATGGACCATCTACCTAATTAGCCAATTAGTCTGAAAAATAATGGCATTAATTCCAGGAACTACGTGACTAATTGTGGTCTACATTTCAAGGTTGTTATATATACCAGTTTCTAGCTTAGGATGATTTTAACTGATTCATTAGTTGCTATTTGTTGGCTAGTGTTCGCAGGAAGAGTATCTATCAAGTCACAAGATTAGTTTGATTTTCTATTACTATTGAAACTCGCCCCACGAATACATTTTCCCCTGTCCCGATTGTTTTTGTTTCTTTGTTTTTTTCCAAGGAGTGGTTTTTAACTCAGTGCAGGGACACTGAATTTCTTGGCAATCTCTTTTGAGACATGTTTAAACCTACATTATTTTATAATAACCTTACCCGTTCTTACAGAGTTTGTACCTAGGACATTTAGTTTCACCAATAGCATCGATCCTTAACAAATAGGCAATATCGAAACTTAAGTAACCCGAGGATGTGCAAAAAAAGTTCCGCAGGTGATGCTGCCTTTAAATGGCTCCAAAAAAACATACCTCAAATAACAATAACATTTAACAAATTTTTGAAACAAAAAATATTTACAAGAAAAACAAGGAGAGAAAATAAATGATATGATATCTGACTTATATAAATAACGTAGTATGAAATCAAATTTAAAATGTTCTTAAAGAAAAATAAACTCTTTTATCGTATGTAACAAACACCGGCAGGTCAGCGAGAGATTGCTTTCTCTTCTCTTTTTCTTTTTTTGCGAGTAGCATCTCGTCTCATCTTGTCTGGAGCATGTCCTCTATTGTTTCTCCTCCTCGCACGGATCCGCATCTCCACTGTCTCCCATCTCCTTCTTACGCTCCTGAACCATCTTGATCTTTTTTTGCTGCAATTGATTGAAAAAGAAAAGGAAAAGAAGATTATGACCAGATAAGTATTAACCAGATTCTCAAACCAATGTATTTATTACACCACCTCTCTCATCTCTTTCCTGCGCTCCTGCACCATCTTGATCTTTTTTTGCTGCAATTGATTGAGAAAGAAAAGAGAAAGAAAAGTATGAGGCAAAGTGAGAAATTCAATGGTATCTTAAACTACAAGACATTTTGTTACAAGATTCTGAAACCAATTTCTCTTTCTTACACCGCTCTCTCCCATCTACTATCATTCCTGAACTATCTTCATCTCTTTTTGCTGCAATTTATTTAGAAGAAGAAGGAAGAAAGAGAGGAGGCAAAGTGAGAATGGTTCCTTAAATTACAAGATCGGATTATTAATCTAACCAGGACAATCTGCATCGCCACCGTTATCAATCTCCTTACCATACTGAACATCTTGATCTAATTTTGCTGCAATAAACAATTTTGTTTAAAAGAGACAAAGAAAAAATGGTTTCAACAAGATACTCAAGGTCAATTTGTTCCGATTTCTGTAAGAAACTTTTAACCCCTTCAGGAATGGTCCTGAAAAATACTCCGCCTGGGTCTACAGGAAATAAATGTTATAGCTTAATCAATCAGTGCTAAATGTGCAATCAAAATGGATGACTATGATACATTATATTCCACATACTAAGAATCTTGCTCTACGATTGGTCAAAAGTTAATCACGTGATGAAGCATAGTTTCGCCCATCATTGATGGGAGAAGAAAACTTCGTTACACTCTGTAGATATCTTTGGTGAAAGTGTGTTGCACTCACTAGATAAAAAGTACTATCTAGTGAGTGCAACGCACTTTCACTGCGGTTGCATTGACTTGACTGTGGAGCTCGTGTGTGGCTAGTCAAATTCCGTACCCAAATGATGTGGCGGGGTTCTCTATGCGCGCGAATTACAAATTTAATTGTATTCGTTGTGCATACACGTACGTAGCACACTGTTCAAGCTCATACACGCTATGCATGCACTGTGTATGCATACGTATCGTACATAGTATAACAGTACACGGTTTGCTGCGTTGTTATTGTTTAATTGCTTGTTCTGTTGTTCGACGTAAGATTTGAGTTCTAACGGAGCTGAAATGGAACTTTTTTTGCTTGAGAGTGAAAGTAAAGTGTTCCAAGATTATTGCGAATGCTGGAAACAACATACACATTGGAAATTGGAATAACATTGATGTTGGTAAGTAGATCAAACCTAGTACGTAGTAACACTACAGCTGTAATTAAGACTTGCGTTAGACTAGGCCTGCTAGTTATAGACTAGATCTACCGTTCGATGTACATGTGGAATATAAAGCAAATAATCACCTTTTGGTTTCAGGCGATGGCAAACTATCACTTCCTCGGCGATCTGAATGTATACGCTATCTTTCCTCAGCTTCGCTTCGGAAAGATAGCTACATCCAGATCGCCTTGGAAGTGATAGATTGTCCCATCACCTTCACCAACGGTAATTATTTGCTTATTATCAAATGGACGTGGTGTGGCAAGATCGGTAGAGCGCGCGCTTTCAGATCTCGAGATCCCGGGTTCGAACCCAGCCCACTCCGTTTGTCCTTCGGCAAGACAATTAATCCACATTGCTGCTCTCTACCCAGGAGTATAAATGGGTACTTGGTCGGGTGTTAATTAGCCTTCAGCACCCGCTGGGTAGCTGGGCTAGTATGCTCCCCAGGGAGTTGAGATGGTGCGCAAGATAATTGTGCGGGTTTGACCTGTACCTGATGACCAAGGGTAATAATAATGCGCTTAGAAACATCCGTATTAAGCGCCTAATAAATGTTGTGTATTATTATTATTATTATACATTAATTTAGTTTGTTTAGAATAGATTCCCACCCAAAATTTGGGAATTATAACTCCCTTTAAAAAAAATTTCAAAAAGTTTCCAACAGGTCCACATCTACCGCAGATTTGAGTAACATTTTTAAAGAAAATTATCTATGAATAAACTTATATTCTGATCAATGTCGGTTTATTAACATTTTTAAAGAAAATTATCTATGAATAAACTTATATTCTGATGAATGTCAGTTTATTAACAGTTTTAAAGAAAATTATCTATGAATAAATCTATATTCTGATGAATGTCAGTTGCCATTTGCTGGGTCCCAAATTAATTGCAGGGTAGATATGTGAAGTGAGGATCTTATTCATATTAAGGAAGGTGCAAAAGGTCAAGTGTCAAACTAAATATGCATTGATATAATATGCACAAATTCTAAGTGTAAAAATATAATAACCCTGAGTTAAACGGTGTCGTTTAACTAAATTGAACTCTTATGCACTCTTTGGATAGTGAAAATGAATAACCTAGGTTTAATTTGAACCCTCCAAAAAGAAATATGGCCATCAGCCAATGTGAAAAGCTTAAAGCTGCATGAAGATCCATCATACACGCTTGTTATTACCAATATTCAGAAAAATGTTCTTTTTTTTTGCCCGGTAGCCCAGGATGAAAATCCTTAAAAATGTCAGACTTTTTTGGCACGGTGCCTGTGAAACTTATTAATTCCCAAGAGCCAACAAGCTGATATGTCAACTATCAAATTGATGGAGGTGTGATTATATTAAGTCTACTGGTCATGCATCCAGCGTGTAAGGCCTTAGGGCTAGTCATGCATACAACATCGGTTAAGAGTTAGAAGGGTATTGAGTCGATTCTCAAAATGACAAAATCGGGCCTCTGCATACCATCTTGTAGGTTGGAGAGTTCTTGAAGTGATGCCAAATTTACAGATTTGTTTTTTTATAAATAACTTTGAGAATGATATACAAAAATAAAAGCGCTCAATTCAATATGAATTAATGTAGAAATGTAGTAAAACAATGTTATTGGGAAACAAAATATTGCGATTCTCATAGTGGTGCCATTGTATTTCATTTTGATTTTTTGAAAATGAATTATAAAGAGAAATTAAATTGGCAACAATAGTCACCTTTGCTTATTGCCATTAAACCATTACAACAACATTTGGTTTTCTACAAGGTTTCCAAACGTCATTATTTGACCAAATAAAGTTTATTCTGCCATTAAAATTGCATGTTCTCTCAAATTCGACACTCAGTTTTTCATTACCTCACAAAAAAATTGCGATGTGCAGCGCCCAAACGTACACAAGTGACTTAGCGCCCTTCTCTTCCTCAACCAAGGACATGACGTAAGATGACTCATACATGTAGGTGTAGGGTGTCTAGGTGCGACTCTGCGGGTGGGTGAACTGACGGTGTGCATGAATAATTGCTGCATTATTTCAGGCTGATGGTACAAACACTCTCTATATCTAGAGTCAAATATTGCTGCCTATTGAAGTGTACACACAATGTAAGTAAATATTGGACAGACAGATGGGGGCTTGGTAAATAAAAATTTGATATGTTCTAACCAACGAAACGCCCCTATTTGATAAGAATTATTGGAATCAAATCTAACCAACCTACATGTCTTGTCCATGCAGCATCAAGAGTTGGGCACAAGAATAGATCCTAGATACTTGGAGGAATATTTTTATTAACCCAGTCATGACTCTATGGGGACTATGGAAAATGCATTATGTACCAAAATCAAGCCTCGAATCTAGGTTAAAAGGCAAAATAACTATAATTACTTTTAGAAACTTTTTGAAACTATTTTGGGAAATGCATATTATACCAGAATTGAGCAGTCTTAAATGGGTAAAAATTTAGGCAAAGTGACCATATAATAACTAAGAAAATAATTATTTTTGTTAACTTAAAGGGTACCACCATCCAAAAATAATATTCTTATAAATGAAAGGTAACATCTTTAGTATTCCATTCCATCAACAAGTTCACAAAAATATGTTTCCAGAAAGAAAAAAATATAATTGGAAAACGCATCACCATTCTAAAGCATGCGTTCATGGGTCTGCATGTACGAGACTACAAATGTCCAGAGCGAACGAATCGCCCGGGATTCTATTGTCTCCAAACGTACGAGTGAATAGCATTGGCGCACTCGCAAATGTTTGGCCCGTACGGAACCAGGAAATAGTAGTGGTTCCATAAGTGGAAATTAATTGCTTTCTTTATGAATTACACAACCCTTTGCAAAATGTTGGGTATCTATTTGATATCACAAAACGGTACTCAAACATATAATTATGTGTTGTTCTTTGACTGGTGGTCCCCTTTAATTTGGAAAATTCTGTCTTAAATTAGTTTAAATTCAGGCAAAATCACATGATTAAGACAAATAAAAACAATTACCTTTTCTTCGAATTTTGACTTGAGTTCTTCATCCAGGGTCTGCTTGTTGATCTCCACCTTGGTCATCTTCTCAACGAGGGCCTTCTCCGCTTCCGTCTGAAAGATCTTGTTCTTCTCGGCAACCTTGGCCTGAGCCTCCTGGATGCGAGCGTTCTCCTCGGCTAGCTTCTCCAGCATTTGGGTCTCCACCGACTAGATGAAAAGAATAAATTATTGATTGATTGAAAGATTGGTGAGATTTGATTCAAAATCTTCTCAACCAGGGCCTCCTCCACTTCCGTCGTCAAGTTGTTGTTCTTCTCGGCAACCCTGGCCTTAGTAACCTGAATGCGAGCGTTCTCCTCAGCTAGCTTCTCCAACATTTGGGTCTCTACCGACTAGATGAAAAGATGAATAAATGATCGATTGATCGATAGAAAGATTGGTCAGATTTGATTTGATATCTACTCAACGAGGGCCTTCTCCGCTTCCGTCTGAAAGATTTTGTTCTTCTCTGCAACCTTGGCCTGACCTCCTGGATGCGAGCGTTCTCTTCGGCTAGCTTCTCCAACATCTGAGTCTCCACAGACTAGATGAAAAGATTGATTATTGATTATTTGAGTGAGAAAGAAATGGTTAGCTGGGCAGTTGGATCAATTGAATTAACATTTCATAAAAATTGATTTTTAGTACTGGTACAAGTTCCATCATTATCTCAGTCAGTAAAATGGTGCAATGAAATTGTGAAATTGATGCAACACTACTCTACTGTAGTAATAAGCCACACATGTATGTTCACAATATTGACGAACGAACTGAAAACTAGGACGACCAACCCTGATGTCACTTACACCGAGAAGCATTGTATTGGGGCCCACAAGAATACAACCACCACCCCCCCCCCCCCCCCCAAGTACTGCCATTATTAGCTGCACCTCAGTTAATAAATGGATGTGCCACAAAAGCCCACAAGGGACAGTCTAAGCAGAGTCTTGATGACCTAGAGAAATGCGAGGGAAGCAATTGTTATTGAAATATGCATGAGGAAAGGGGCAAGCATCTTACATGTAGCAGCCTGGCAGGCTGGTACTGGTAATGAGCAGAAGAAGCATGAATGATTTAAACGTGAGAGGAGCGAGAGAAAAGAAGCAAGGACAGACAAACCTTCATGTATTGGAAGATGATACAGAGGTGATAAAAGAGTCATTTAATGCAAATAGAATAGCATACATTGTTCCAAAGAAAACATACATAATCTACCCATGTAAGAAGGAAGACAATTCTGATGAATGTTTTTAGGATTACCAAATTACTCGCAAGGCAGGTCAAAAGGACAAATACCATGTTGATCTTTGAAAAAGGGAGTTTTTTTTCTTTGAAAAGATACATGTATGTGCATGTACACATAAAACACATCACTAATAGCAAGACAAGATAAAAACAATTATTGTGTCCTTCTAGAACAAAGGAAATCATGCACACTCTATGCACTCGCACAAAAAACACACAAATGTACAACAAAATGTCATGAAGCATCATCAGCTTTGCAAACTTGTAATAAGATGAGATACAAAGAAAGGGCACAGTAATCATTTCAATTCCTGACAAAATTGAAATGCCACAGCTCCAGCTAGCTAGAGCGGTATTATTTGCTACAGAGTATTGAATTTGGCTCGAGGCCCTGCGCTTGTGAATCATTTATGATTTATAAACCGTCACCGCAGAAGCGTGCGTAGATACAATATTCGATTGATGCTCGAGATGATCATGATGCACATCTGATTATTATAAATCATCCCAAGGGGCCACTTTGATAGAGCTGACATTTTTGTCATGAAAGCAAGACTCCATTGCAATTACATTTTCCATCAAACAAGGGATGTTTAAAGGGGTAGTTTAGTTTTGGTAAGGCTGAACTTTAGTAGCCAAAACCTGCACAGTAACATTATAAACTAATAGTTATAACTCCACCATGCTCGAAAGGTATACAAAATTACAAACGACCAAGTAAAACGCCTGTTATCATTCAAAAAGAGCCATTAAAACACAAGAGGGCGCTTTTTTAAAAGGCATTGGTTTCAACCATTTTCAACCAAAAGTATGCATGTGATGTTTTGTTGATATAATGATTAAATAGCGAGATCATCAACAACCATTTAAAAAACGCTTTTAAAATTTTTTGAAAAAGTGCAAGCATTTTTTTAATTTTTTCAAAAAATCATCTAATTATTTGGGCCCCAAATAATTATAAGATCAAATATATTTATTGATATTTCAGCCGTTTCTGGGTCGATTTTGACCAAATAAAGTTTATTCTGCCATTAAAATTGCATGTTCTCTCAAATTCGACACTCAGTTTTTCATTACCTCACAAAAAAATTGCGATGTGCAGCGCCCTCTCTACCAAAACTAAACTACCCCTTTAATATCTTGTCATGAAGGCCTTCACAACAAAGCGAAGAGAGACCATCACATATCTTCGCAATTGAATGATAGCATGGGTTTTCACTTCTCAACATTCAAGATAACATTCATTGCTCTCTCAAAGTATATTTTTTAGAATTGCCTGTTAAATAATTTAAAGAGCTAAAGATGTCTTCTTTCTTAAACAGCTATACAAATTTTACACCTAAAATTGAACACATTAGAAGAACAAATTGAATAACTATACTCGTCTCTTTATCTCACAGCTTATGATTTATCGCATCCAGCTACATGGCACTCTCCGTCTTGCTCTTAACTGGGGATTGGTGGGGGGGGGGGGGAGGAGGAGGGAAAGACTTTCTCAAAAGAGCTGCACATTTTACACCAAAAAGTTATCAAATTAAATGAAAATTGAACTAAATAACTTACTCTTCTCCTCCTCTCTGCCTCCTCCAGCTTAGCATTGATCTCATCCAGCGACATGGCGCTCTTGCTCTTGGGGGGTGAAGGGGGGCGCTTGGTGACATCGGGGGTCTTGGTCTCGTCCAGGGGCAGCACAAAGGCCACTCCGCCGGGGGCTTTTACTTCTGCAAGATATCAATAGAGGGCACAACAGAATGTAATATTTGTAAGTTTCCTTATCCTAGTACAACTCGATGGATGCCTCGGCCAATAGCAATTTTCATAGCTGCCAACATTTGGAATTTTAAATTAGTAACATTTAAGCAAAACTGAATATCATGTGCGCGAAGCACACATCACGAGCGCGAAGTCCTTTTAGCCGGTGTCCATGGCCCTATTTTTCATCATTTTTGCACAATTACCTGTATCTTTTTTTTTCTTTTTTTTTTTAATTCGTAATTATAGAAGGAGTATTTGTAATTTCGTAAAGAGGGTGGGAAATTCGTAACAATTACGAATTTTTCGTAACAGTTGGCAGCTATGAATTTTTATAATGAGCCCCGTGATTTCTGATCAGTTCAATGGCTCCTCAAGATACATACGGACGGACGGACAACCCGAAAACATGCCTCTGGCTACTTCACTGCTGAGGAATAAAAATAGAGAACAACATTTTAGGAAAAAACAAGGCATACAGGGCAACTCAATGCTTAGAGATGTCCAGTGTCTTGTTCTCGGCAAGGGGAAGCTCAAAGGCCACTCTGCCGGGGGTTCTTACTTCTGCAAAATATAACAGAAAATAAATTAATTCAAAATAGGACGGGAATACAGCTGTAGGGTCACTAAGGTGATGGCTATACTTTGCATAGTTTTGTCAAGATTGAAGAAACCAAGTTCGAAGGGAAACATGGTAGAACAATAACATGGATCTTTACAGGACCCCGTTTCATAAAACTTTTCCAATTATTATAATTGTCTGGTTGGAAGATAAAATGGGAAAATGAAAGGACATACATAGTTCATATTAGGATCTATAGGCCACTCCCATGCAACACCACAAATCTATTTGAAGGCTTGTTGTAACTGCCTAAAGTAAAGAGTTGATTGCTCATCCCTCATTATACAATGTATCCCAAATAGATACATGTAGTTGAAGTGGTTGAACCAAATTATAGAGATGAGGGGAGTGAGAAATTAATTTCATTTAAAGGTAGTTCAGATTCGTCAAATGAGATGCGCGGCGCCATCTTGCATACGCGTTGCGCACGGTGCGTAATGCACGTTAGCTCAGTGTCATGCGGTGCGCGCAAACTAACCCAGTTCAAAATGGCGACCCGCTATGTAGCATCCCCACGCTTGATGCCCTTTAAAGGGGACCACCAGGCAGACTAACCCAACATTTTGCAAAGTGTTGTGTACACTTCATAAACAAAGCAATTAATTTCCACCACTTACGGAACCACTACTATTTCCTGGTTGGCAAACCATTTGCGAGTGCACCAATGCTATTCACGCGTACGTTTGTAGACAAAAGATTCCCGGGCAATTCGTTCACTCTGCACACATTAGTCTTCGCAATTCAGACCGCATGAATACATGCTTTATAATGGTGATGAGTTTTCCAATTATATTTTGTTTATGGAAACATATTTTTGTGAACTTGTTGATGGAATGGAATACTAAAGATGTTACCTTTCTTTAATAAGGTGGTGGTACCCTTTAATCCTAGAAAAGAAATTGTAAGAGGCAAACAAAATGTGTGTAATACATCTTCCACTGGACTATTAATTATTGGCAACGACTATGGACATGTATGCTACTTTTGTGCATTTAGTCAACTCATCTCATAAATTACCCATGGATGCCCTAGCTAGCTACCATCCATCCAAATTGAAATCACACCTTTTCACCTTTGGCTTGATGAAATAGCCTCCGTCTAAACCAGCCATAATACACAGACTCGCAAGCACCTACATACAAGTGTGAAATTGCCATATAATTATTCCAGTTTACCAGGGATGGGGGGGGCGGGGGGCCCGGGGGGGGGGGGGGGGGGGGGGTCCGGGGGGGGTCCGGGGGGGGGGGGGGTATTCTGTAAGTTTAATACTCCTAGAATTTGATTTTCAGAGCAAGTTGTAAGACCTCTATGATCTGCAAAATTTGTAATAAGTAAGTCGCTCTTAGACGAGCTTAGCATGAATAATGATTAATAGTTTTGTGCCATGAAGCTGCGATTTTTGTTATTAACACAAAGCGCTTCAAAATGCTAAGATTCTTGGCTAGACAATGTAGATAAACACACCCCCAAGTTCACAAGTCCAAAATAATGATTAGAGCTTCAAAATTGGCAACATGTGCCTCTCAATGATCGATGTAAAAACAATTATCATAGTTTGTGACTGTACAAGTGAAGAATAGCCTACCAAACATTTTGATACGCAACAGTTGCAACAGTTCTGAGCAAATTTACCCTTTAGAAAATCTCAATTAGGTCCAAAATACTGATTAGAGCTTCAAAATTGGCAGCATGTGCCTCTCACTGATCAATGTCCCAACAAAAATCAATCACAGTTGGTGGCTGTACGAGTGTGCTGCAATGAATGTTTAATTAGAAACATTGAGCACTTCATTCGGGAGAAGAAATAATTATTAGCCATCGCTGGCGCAGTGCTAAGGAATAGGAAATGACGTATCAAAATTGATCCATTACATTTAATGAACTCGGGTGTATTCTGACGAGGATTTTAAGTTAAAATGCCACTAAAAAAATTTTTTTTCTTTAGCACATTGTCATTCATTAGGTATAGTTTCAGAATACTGATTTTGCTACAAATGTGTTCAGTGATGTATTCGAGCTTAAAATTGTAATGTTTCTCTGTGTTTGGGGCTACTAAATGAGGGCCAGTACAATTTGACAAATCTTTTTTTTTATTTGACAAATGCAAAATGTTATCGTGAGCTTCACATAATTTCAACTGACGGCCCCCATTTCTTTGTTTCACTGCATGCATTACATTTGTTTTACATTGTTTTACTGTGTACATTTCAGTATATTCAGTATTTGCAGTGCATTGATATAGAGTCTGGCATGCACACTGACTGCGTTAAATACAGACGAGACGCTCGAGACACTCCCTGATTTGATTGGGTGCAGTCTTCTATTCCTTTTCAGCTGAGAAGTCAGACACATAAGATAGCAAGTGCTTACTTCAATAAACATCCCTTTCTCTCTTTCTGCATGTTTTTTTTCTATAAATCTACAAAGTACAAACTGTACACTTGTTCTCTTTCTCCGCAGCAACCCACTTGTCTAGACTACCCACACCCAAACGATTTGCCTCCCTTGAAAACTGTCTTCTTTTTTTTCAAATATTTTTGTTTTTGTGCAGAAACTACTAGTAGTGCATACTAATTTTCTGGGATGCCCACAGCCAGAGTATTGCTGCACTCTTTATATTTGTCTTCCCCCCCCCCCCCCCCCCCCCCCCCCACCACCCATTTTTGTATAGTATCTTGCTATGTCCATACCAATGCAAAATATCACTCTTTCCTGATCAAACCTGTGATGATAGATAATGAAGCAGGACATGGAAGAAAACAAGATGTCGGGTTGAAAATCTGCTTGCCCGATCGGGCCACCAAAATATGACTTTTATACATTGCTGCTGGGCCGAAGTGCAATATCACTGGGCCCGGGCCAGTGCGAGTGTCGAGCCCCGAGTGGGGTGAAAGGGAAATTAATAAAAATCTTCAAATTAGTCACTCTTAATTTCTTCATTCTCTTGACAACTTTGTTCAAGGATTCTGGATTCATGTGCATACATACATGTCCAGACTCATAATACAACGCATGTACTGAGCTGTTCCCACGGAGAACCAGTCGGATTGGGTAGAGTACTGCTCTGTCTGGGTTTGGCTTTAAATTGTGCTCTCACTCCGTTGTATCAGTGCGCACACCCTCAAACGGGCCTCAATCATACCATGTATCTTGCCATGCGCACAGCTGGAAAAAGGGCAAATTCGCTTTTAGTTAAAAAATGGAAAATCCTCAAGGCACTCTCGAGAATTTGTTAACGCATAAACAGCATAATGTGCATGATCAGTGGCATAGCTACGGAGGGGGACATGTCCCCCACCCCCTCCCCCCAATAATTTTACAATAATAGAAAACATGGGTAACATTTTTTTTTTAATAAATAAAGTAATACATTAGTCATCACCCCCCCCCCCCCCCCCCAATCCAGTAACCATGGGCAACATTTTTGAAAAAAAGAAATAAATAAAGTAATACATGAGGTCCCCATCCAGTAATTTGCATGCCCCCCCCCCCCCCCCTCCCAATCATTCATCATTCGACCACGCTACGCCACTGTGCATTATAGACGGGTGTGACCACAAAGTACTTCAGCTAACATTGTTAAATGTCACTGATGTAGTAAAACATGCTCACAAAAAAAAACGGGTGTAAATGTATGTAAGACATTGACATTTTTATTTCTCAAAGGGTGAACTGAAATTTCAGAATGTATTTTTCTAAAAAAAATATTTTACAAAAGCAAGTAATTCATTCCTATTTTCCATTTCAAACAAAATGAAAGTGTTATAAAATATGCAGAGATGGTGAATAGATCTACATTCAGTCTCTCTGTGTAAATTAACTTCTAATTCAACCAAAACAACTTGGAGCTTTCATATTATTTATTTTCTACCTTGTTGTTTGGCCTACAAGGTAACAGAAACATGAAATAGGTTGCAATAATTTCAACAAAAAAGTCTCCTCGACTTTGGAGATATTAATGGTTGAATAAAAAGTGTTCCAAGTTCTATGTCTTTTCAATTGTAGTTAAAATCAATAGTACTAGTAGTTGATAAAATCTGACATAAATTGACACTGTTTTCACTACATGTAGAACTCAGTATTATTTTCCTATAAAACTAAGTAATTCAGAAGAACCTTACGTATGATGATATTGGTATTATTGAAGTAACAAAAATATAACTTTGCGGAAAATCTAATGAAGCTAATGTATCACTGTAATATGTTGTACATGATTGTACAGGCATGATGTCACAGTGACTCAGTCAGAGGCCAGTGAATGATTAGCCATTCGATTGCAGTGTATCATGTAACCAAAAAACCTTTTTGATCATGTACTTGTCTACAAACAAGTGGATACAATGCTTCAAAATCACTTAGTGTGTGTTAATATTTTCATATCTACTACGGATTAAATCTGATGCCATCACACTTATGACTTGCAGTGGTGCAGTGTGGTTGGACTGATGTCCCCCAATATTAATTTTTGTTTAGAGGAAAGGGAAGTCATTCTTATTCTGAAGTCCTTGCTCTCACATGGTTTCAAAACCAAGCAAAAAAATAACAATTGGTTTTAGAAAGAACAATAACTCAATATCTTTGACGCAGGCAAGCTTAGGTTGCAAAATTTAGGTAGTCATTTGTTCCAAGCAAAACAATTGCATACATGGCTTCAAAAGTAGGGCTCCTTAATTTGTTTCCATGCGAGAGTGCATTCACTTTCCAGCATTAGTGTTAGCATTCAGTGTTATGGAACCTATAGATAGAGGCCACCTGTCTACAGTGACCACTTTTCTTGTTACCCTTCTAAAGGGGGTCACTATACACAGGTTTGACAGTATTTATCTTCCACAAAAGGCAACCTTGCTACAAAATTGTGAATGTTCCCTTCAATCTTGATTTCTCTCTCTCACTATCTGCAGTACTACTACTTATGTTCTATTCACATTTCTTGCTAGAAGTCATAGGGACATCAGCCACAGCCAAATTACTTAATGAAAAATGCATGATGTAATTAACACTGGCAGTAACACCGGGAGGGGGGGGGGGAGGGGGGGTGGTAAATGAATGGATTATCACCCCTCTTCAACCCAAACAAAAGAAATTGAGCTAATAGATCAACCCAGGATCTATTTTTAATATGGAATCTACCCTTTTTACCCCTACTGGCCTTTGTTTGCATGAGATGCACGAGAACTGCGACAGATCAATGTTAACCCATTCAGGACTGATTGATTTTTGCTTTATGTGAATTATGCATTAGACCCCATCCCGTATATATGGGGGGGGGGGGGGGGGGGTAAATGAATGGATCACCCCTCTCCCCATGAACAAAAGAAATTGCTTACAGACCTACATTAATGTAATCTACCATATCCCCCCCAAAAAAACTGCCCTTTGTATGCATCAGCCATCTTCGTGATTGATGAGTGTATGTGAGTCACATTTGCAGCACCATTCATGCATGCATGTATCCCCCCTCAAAATCACCACATATGAATCATGGCCATGGACTACACATCAGTTAGTTAAAGGGGAACCAATGGCTGGCATTTTTGCGTAATGTTACTGAAAAGTGCATAATTCATGTTACTTCTAGCTCCTCTTAGGTACCACTAATAATGGAAATAATCAATGTTTTGAGAACACAATCATCTGTTTTGACTAATCACTGGATGAAGAGTTGAAGACTGCCATGTTTTCCAATGGTACCGCATGAAACTTCATCTGAGCATGCACGTAAACAAAGGCAAGTTGCATAAGCACCGACATCAAAAACAGTGGTTACCTAACTCACTTTTGTAGTTTTTTTAGTGCAAGCTCGTAATTTATATTTCATGTGGTACCATTGGAAAACATGGCAGCCTCCAGTGGTCAGTCAAAAGCATTGAATTATTAGTGATACCCAAGACACAGAAAAAAATAATTTTCAGTAATGTTCAGTGAGCAAAAATGGCAGCATTTGATTCTCCTTTGTCTGGGCTCTCAAAGGGGTTCATGATCGAAGCGTTACTGTTGAAACATTGACAATTCTGTACAATTTGTGACCCTACACCACAAAGCGACCAATAAGTCGGGGAAAAGATTATTCTGATTTTCACATGACATTACAGTAGAACTCATTACCTTTAAAATGGTATATAATTTGCCATATTCAGACAAGGCAAACCCTCTGAAAATGAGCGCCAAAGATTTGGAAAATGGCTGAAGCAGTTTTAAAACAAGGGAGAAACTGTCCACTTCAAAGATTGGCGTCCATTCAAGCGCTGTATAACTGATAATTTTTATTCGATGAAAAAACATATTTAAACATGATTTCTGACAATACAAATTTCACAGAAGGCAGATTAAGATACCTTCATTTAAGAAATACAAACATCCTGAATGTCATATTTTAAAACCAAATTTGGCTATTTCAGCTAATAACAGAGAAACTATCTCCGCGACATAACGGTCGTTTTGTGGTGTAGGGTCACATTTGTTCCTGTTTTTAGGCTCAAGTTCCTATAATTCACACAATTCTTCAGATATTTCAAACATTCATTTCAGGATAACATGGATTCTCCATAGACTCCTGCCTGATTATTTTCTAGACCAGTCCTGAATACAGTAGGTTATAAAATACTGTAAACATATACTGTATCATTTTTATCATAAACCTGTAGATTAAATCAATACAAATACAAAAATCCCATGAATTTGTTACTTCCGAGAAGCTAAATAGGGGCGTTTTCAAAATTCACAATTCAAAAATTCACTTACCTGAAGGCATGTTGATTGAAGTTGTCTGGAGACACGACATATAAAACTTTGCACAAAGATGAAAATCAGCTCTCGCTTCCCAACTGAATGCTCAACCACCGGATCAGTAGCAAGATTGGGCCTTTTGAGAGAATGATGCGGTGGTCGTCGACCAGGAAAGATGAAGGCACCAGGCAGAAGATCAAGAAAAACTTTGCGCAAACGATTACAGCTCGCAGAGCTCCGCGTCGAGACAACACCTACTTTCTGCTGCTCCAAACGGCAATATCTGCAAATGATGCACACAGGATCTAGGATTGGGCGGTGGGAGAGAAAGGAGAGAGAGGGGGAGAGAGAAAACAAATTAGGAACGAAACAAAATTCACTTGTATGGGACAGAATTTGGTGCTTTACTAAGTACGTGTATGTATGTGAGACAATGTGTGCCTGTGTTTGTGTGTGTGTATGTGTACAGGACCAGGCTACACAGTGGTGCGCACATATGTGTGAGTGAGAGAGAGGGGGGAGACACACAAATTATGTGAGCGTGTGTGTGTGTGGTGCATGTTGTGACTGCTGTGGGTGTGTCTGTGTGTGTGTGTGTGTGTGTGTGCGTGCATGTTGTGTCTGCTGTGGATGAGTGTGTGTCTAATGTGGGCGCGTGTCTGTGCGACTGTCTCTGTGTTTGTGTACATGGCTACTTTCACTATTACGAAGGGAATTCATATCAATATGGATGGAGTGGTGAGTGCGAGGGGCCCCCAGTCTGAGTCATACATGGGAACTGTGCATCTCATCAGCATGTCTGATTAGCCATTATCATGTGTTGCGCCGCTCCTAAAAAAATAGGGGAAACAAGAAATGAGCAGAGGGGAGAAGAAAAAAACGATGAATATTATGTGTTGCACCGCCCCAGAAATATAGGGGAAAGAAGAGCTAGTACAGCAATTTGCACCGTCCAGAAAAAAAAGGGAACAAGAAAATGTGCAAAGATTAGAAGCTCACTAAAGAGGTACCGTATTTGTCAGTTTATTAACCGCTCCGGTGTATTAACCAGCGTTTTCGCCAGGAAAAAATTTACCCGTGGCGCAAAACCACAAACATATATGTCGGAAAATTTACCCGTGGTACACGCGCCGCAGGGGTAGGAGTAGGGCCGGGAGTCATCAGATATCGCCCAATTTCCCGTTGCCCGACTTTTCAATGTGAAATTTACATCGGAAATGAAAAAAAAAATTTAGAAAATTGCCCAATGTTAGTGTAAAATTACATATTTTACCATATGAGTGGTTATTTTTAGCAAAATTATCGACTTGTTTGACAAATTGATCGACGCAAATTGAACATGTGCATCGAAAAAAAAACCTACGGAACACACACTAGAAGGTCTGCCAGAGTTTCGGCAGGCCCCGCGCTGCGAGAGAGGTAGCTAGCTAGTGCGCCAACTGCCTTGTAAGTTGCACTCTTAAAAAGTGCCGAAAAGGAACGAAAATGCAAGATTATTACGATCGCACCTATTCTAGACTATCTATTATTTTACTTACATGTTTGCAAGGCTTTTAAAACAAATACGAGAACAATTACCTGCAAAACGGCACAAAAATGCACTGATAATCTCGATATAATTTTCTAACTCGCTCGGACGACGGACCAGATGAACTGAACCTAGCACACTTTTGTTGCCAATTTGTGAACGGGCCCGCGTAGACTACACTACACGTTATATGATATCGCTGCCCAGAAATTGGCAACGATCGCAAATGATCTGATTTTCTGCTATGTTCAATCGCTTACTGAAATTCTCGCTCGGCGTAACAAGCGCTTGAGTGAATGTTTTACTTCGGAAAAAGTAATATTTTGCTAAAAACTGAGGTAATACTGAATATTCTGTAACTATATTTCCGTAAATATTGTTTCATAAATCCAGCAAAGTATCGATACTTGTCATTTTTATTGCCGTATAAAAAGATGAATTTGAGCGCGAAACACTGCATTTTTGCAGACCGCTGTATGAGATTCGATCGGATGAGGCGCAGCAGCGGTCCAACTGCCTGTGCTGGCCTGGCTGCCGCGCCCGCGGACGGTCGCCCGGACGGACGACCGGACGGACGACCGCCGCGGGCGAGGGTTGGGTGTACGGTGCGTGTTTCTAAAATTATATCGGAGATTTCCTCGTCTCCTCGAAGCGATTTAAGAGCGAGGATGCGCCTTTATTTGGCAGTAATATTTGTTGTATTTGTGGAGACAAATAATCAAATAGGAATTATGAAAATGGTGTCTGCAAATATGGGGAAATTGTCATGAATTTATTGATTTTACACATGGCGGTATTATCTCATCAAAATTTTCGGGTGGCGCAAGTTTGAAGAATAAATTTACGCGTGGCGCAAGTTTGAAGAATAAATTTACGCGTGGCGGCACCGCCACGCGAAAACGGCCTGGCGAGAACGTTGGTATTAACCGCACCCCCTAAAAAAAAGAGAAAAAAAAGGGGGTGCGGTTAATACACGACCGTATTAACCGCACCCCCTTTTTTTTCTTTTTTTTTTGTTGAAAAAAGGTGCGGTTAATACACCAGCAAATACGGTATACCTCTAGCTATTCTCATGTTGGTATTGAAATGTCCATAGCCCATTCTTTGTTGGTGGATGATGTTGGGTGGGGGGGGGGGGGGGGGGGTGGGGGGGGGGGGGGGTGGGGGGGGGGGGGGGGGGCAGGGGAGGAAAACAAGCAACTAAAAGAAAGACGCATAAAAACTAAATATATTGTCAATTTTGAAGAAAATAAACAAAATTAAGAGACAAAATTACAAAAGAAGGTTGATAATTAAAGAATATAATATGTAGACAAAGAAAATGGGAAAATAAAGATAAAGCGTTCCACACTCTCGGCAGCTGTACAGAGCTGGCTTTGCGGTCACTCGCTGGGGTCACACATTTTGTAGGTCGGTTGAATCGCCCGATGCAGATGTGGTGGTGGTGGGGGGGGGGGGGGGGGGGGGGGTTGAGGGGCTCAGGAATCGGCTGTCTGCAGAGAGTAGTACCGGGAAAGGTGAACTGAAAGTCACATGAATAATACACTCAAATGATGTTCATGAATGTAAAATGCATTACCGTTACAGGAAAAACTTACAATGCAGTATACATGGAACAGTTTGACATTTTGTGCAAGAGTGTGTGTGTGTGTGGTGGGGGGGGGGGGGGGGGGGGGGGGGGGGGGGGGGGGGCATAGATTAGCTCAAGAATCGTTGAAGTGCAGTCTGCAAAGGGTAGCCTTGAAGGAACGGTGAACGTGAAAGTCACATGAATAATATGCTCATGTTCATGAATGTAACACACAGGTGATTACAGGTAAATCATACAATGCAGATTCAGGGGAACAATTTGCAATTTGTGGCAAGTGTGTGCATGTGGGGGTAGATTAGCTCAAGAACTTTGTTGTGCAGTCTGCAAATGGTAGTCCTGGGGGTGTTTCACAAAGAAATATTGTCATTATGACAAACAACAAAAAATTTGGTGGCATTAAAGGGACATTTTGGTCAAAATTTTGTTAAAACTTGGTCAAAATGTCCCTATAATGCCACCATAAAAAATTGTTATGACAAAATATTTCTTTGTGAAACAGTACAGAAACACCCTCCAGGTGGGAAAGGTGAACTGAAAGTCACATGAATAATTATGCACTCATAATGTTCATGAATGTAAATTACTTACACACGCTTAAAGGTAACGCAGTTACACAGAACAGTTTGAATTCATGGCAAGGGGGAGCAGCTCAAGAATCATTGAAATGCAGTGTGCAAAACGGTAGACGGGGAAAGGTGAGCTGAAAGTCCGCATAAATTATAACGCTCATGTTCATGTAAAATAGTAACGGGCGCTTACAGGTAAAATGTACAATTTGATGCAGTTACCGAGACAGTTTGACATCTCTACCAAGACGTGCCCATGACATGATTAAAAGAGGGATGCTCTATACCGAAAAGAGCATCCATTCTTTTAAGCACGTCTTGGTAAAGAATGCCTTAAATGTAACAGACACTTTTAAAACTGAATTATCTAATGTTAATGTTTGCAATCTAAGTGATACAAGTTACGAGTACAAACTACAAAGGTACAGGGCCCTGTTGTAGAAAGAGTTGCAATCGATTATCTTGCAAGTCAGATAATGTGACTAAATGCAAAAGCCCGATTGGTTCAATTTTGCATATTTTCTAACTTGCAATTCATTGCAACTTCATAATCGATTGAAACTCTTTCTGCAATGGGCAGTAAAACTTTAATCACGGCAATTAGGAGCAAGTCATTAGAAAAATCAAATCATTCCACCTGAATTGGAACAAATATTCAAAATCTAAGTACATAAAACAATTTACCTTTACCGAAATTTAAATCTGACCGGAAATATAACTGCAAAGCAGCACGGCGGTCACCAAGTTCACTTCCAATGTACACACAGCATACTCAAAGATCAATCTGCCTACTGTTCCATACAACACTTACACAGATCAACTTCAGTTTCCACATTCAAGCACAAGCTTCAGTTCAGTGATCAAGAAACAATCTTTCTATTGTACCTTAGATTAGTATACTGTACAACACAGATCATCCTCAGTATTCGCACGGTCAAACACACGGTCATTCAGCAGAATGTCCCTTTTTCCCACCAACAATGCTGGGCTAGAGTACAAAGTAATGATTGATTCACATTCTTTTGTCATTACATAATAATGGGGACTTTAGAAGCAACTTGTGTTTGATTTGGGCTTTTAGCAACACTGGTCCACTGGGTCAAACATTTCTGGCTTGCCTGGCATTGTCTAGAACCATTACCATGGCAATGAATAGTGTGGCACCATTACTTGTTCCCCTATAGTATTCCTTGTGTTCAATTATTGTAAATTCCTGGCAATTATTATAAAAGTCAACTGATGTTGGGGCAAACCAGACACTGAACAGGTGTCCTGTAGGATATGGGTGTACCTGTTCCCCAAGTAGATTTTGCAATCCCCATCATAGAGTTATTAC
>JBAMJV010001744.1:0-137500 GCA_037951105.1 Echinarachnius parma
GTTAAGAGGGAATGAGATTCAAAAACCAAAAAATTAACCCACTATTTATATAGCGCCTATCACGATTGATAATCATCTCTAAACGCTTTACAATTATATTATTACCCCGGTCACAGGATACAATGCAAACCAGCACACATTGTGTGCACCATCTCCACTCCCTGGGGAGTATTCCTTCCAAGCGCTCAGTGGGCTCAAGAAGATCGTTCACATAAAGGCTTTCACCTCCTACCGGTCCCCATTTATACACCTGGGTAGAGAGCAGCAATAGTGGATAAATTGTCTGTTGAAGGACAAACGCCGTGGGCAGGGTTCGAACTCGGGATCTCATGATCGGAAAGCGCGCGCTCTACCAATATTGCAACACCACATCCACACCTGAGAGTAAGATGATCTTGTCACTTTAATTATCTTACGATTAGCTAAAAGGACATACCTCTGGAAATTTTCCTCCTTCTTTCTGTGTCCATGTCTGAGTGTATCATAGAATCCAATCGATCCCTCTGGCCTTGACCTCGTGTAACCTTTGACCTGAATCCGCTTGTATATATCGTCATCTTCTCCTCCCCAGCCCCAGTACACGTTGGAGAACCCGTTGACCTTAATCATCTGGTTTCGGGTCAGCCCAGTAACGCCGCCAAACAGATCCTGGTATGCGAGACTGTGCAGAAAATATATTAACAATAACATTGAATAAGATATTAATCATCCAAGCATTAGTTTACAAAACTATTGTATTATTCTGGACGCAATAATTTAAAGCTAAATTTCAGTATTATTAAACGCCCTGCACACACAAAATTAAATAATACGCTTGTATCACCGACCATGAGAAAGAATAACTAATCTGTAATTAAAAGAAGTTGTGCAAATATGCTTTGAAATTAACTATTAGAGCAATAAATGTGGAAAATCAAACAGTCTGTCACCGACGAAGGTCACACATTGCACAGATTCAATTCATCCGCAACGTTTTGTAAAACCACGCGCAAACCACGCCACGCGCGAATTCAATCGGCTCTGTTACAAGTTATAGCCGGGGAAGACGGGCGGAGCCAGCTGTGAAATTAGGGCCCAATCTCAACCGCACACATCGAACTGTCCTTATATTCCTCTAATTTACGATGCTATGGTTCTGTCAGATGTTGACACATAAACCCCCTTTTAAACTTATTCAATGTTGATGGATTAGTTTGTAGAGTTGATTTCCATAACTTCCCCAAAACTGTTTTGGGTTTCACCAAATGCCACTTCAGATGTGAGGATTATCATCACCATCATCATCATCATCATCATCACCATCATCGTAGTCGTCTTCATCATCGTCTTCGTCATTGCCATCATCATTGTTTTGACTATATCATCATCGATGTCGTCGTCACCATTATGTTCATCACATTATCATCTGTATCGTCCAAATCATCATCGTCAGGATCGGGTAAGAATATCGGTGGACAAATTTCAGAGTTAAAAATGTCAGTAGAAAAATGTCAGTGGAAAAAGTGTCAGAGCGAAAAATGCCGGTGAAAAAATGTCCGAAGAAAACATTGCAGTGGAAAAAATGTCAGTGGTAACAAATCTCAGTTGAAAATATGTTACAAGAAATAATGGCAGAGAGAAAAATGTCAGTGGCCATAATGTCAGTGGTAAAAAAATGCCAGTGGAAAAAATGTCAGAGGGAAAAAAATAAGATTATAAAATATCAGTTGAAAAAATAACAGGGGAAAATGGGACATTGTCAGCCGGTAAATTGAAGAAAAAAAACACATGAAGAGTCCACTTTTGTGTATTTTGTATATCAAATTATTTATGAAAGCAATATTATAAACAATATACAAAAACACAAAAATATGTATTGATGTTTAGTATCTAAGTTCGCTCTTAGAAATATTGGGTAAAGCTTGGATACATAAGTGCCCTCATTGATGGGTAAACCAAAACTGGGCATTTCTATGCCCAACTGCATACTATTTTGTCCAATTATTGCTCATTCTGACCCTAAATGAACAGTAATTGGGTCAGAATGAGCAATACTTGGACACAATATGATGGAGTTGGGCATAGAAATGCCCAGTTTTGGTTTACCCATCAATGAGGGCACTTATGTATCCAAACTTTACCCAATATTTCTAAGAGTATATATATATAGATAGATAGATAGATAGATAGATAGATAGATAGATAGATAGATAGATAGATAGATAGATAGATAGATAGATAGATAGATAGATAGATAGATAGATAAATAGATAGATAAATATGAAAGATATATTGATAAACTGATTTATTGATCGACTATCTATATATCTATCTATTTACATAGGAAAACAAAACATTAAGAAGACACCGTGAGAAAACATAGTTTCCAAATTTTCGCCCATAGGGCTTCTTCAGGGATTTATTTTAACTGAATAAAGAAAACTTAATTTGAATGTCAAGATAAATAATACTGGCGCGAAATTATTTCCATTATTTCCTCTGACATTTTTTCAACTGACATATTTTCCACCAGTCTGATTTTTTTGTTTTCCTCTGACATTATTTCCTCTGGCATTTTTTTCCACTGGCATTTCTAAATGGAGCCCATCGTCAGTCACAATTACCATCATTATCATCATTGTCATCAACAAAAACAACATCATCTTCACTTTTATAATCATCACCATCATCACCATCATTATCATCTTTGCCAGTAACAAAAACAGCATCATCTTAATTTGTATCATTATCATCATCATTGTCATCATTATCATCATCGTCGCCATCGTCGTAATCATAATCATCATCATCACCATCATCACCATCATCATCATCATCATCATCGTCATCATAATCATTGTCGACGTCCTCGTCATGTCACTTACGTGTATCCCCAGATGTCGTCGCCAGAGATGAAGTGCCTTGGCATGTTCTCGCAGCCGTAGTAGTTGTTGTTGTTGATGGGCAGGTGATCGACGTCGTGGAAAATAAAGCAGTCGTACCGTGTCAGCTTGAGCGCCTCTTTGAAACCGACGTTGAGCAGCATGGCGCGGTTGAAGCTCCTGTTGTTGGTCTATAAATTTGTAAAAAATAATAATAAAAAAGATTCAAACTTCCAGCTCGATTTGAAATTAAATACATTTGTAGAATTTTGAACATACCGACGTGAATGTAACGAGTTTTCCGAGGAACCGACATTTTAGGGGTTGCTTTACTCCATTAATCTGTGTTAACTACTGTTATTGTGAAATAAATTAGAACTAAGATAGCTTTTCAAATAGGTTTATTATAAATCTCTTAATATTCCATTAGAAATTGGTTAGTTGGGAGTTGCACCCTCGACCATCCTGCTGATTACAAGACAGACGTCATGACCACTAGAATGCTAGACATCCACGATTGAAATGATTAGTTATCTTTTGTCGGGGATGTTATAAATAATAATTGTATTGTTGCGGAAACTTTGGCCTATATACCTGCTCGACGACAAAAACTGAGAACTCGACGCTCTGCCTCCTCAGGAAGGGGATCATGTGACGCAGGAAAATGGCAAGGTGGGCCACACGGTCCCGGAACGGTATTACAATTGCTACCTGGAAGTATTAAACATATATATGTTTATGTCAATAAAGTCATTATCATGACTTCAATAAAATATGATTTGGTATCCTAATGCTCTGCTATCGAAGAAACTCTCTGACTTCGAAAAAACGGGATCATGTGAAGCAGGAAAGTGCATGGCAAGGTGGGCCACACGGTCCCGGAACGGTATTACAATAGCTACCTGGAAGTATTGAAAAGATCGGTGCTTTAAACAGGTATATGTTTGAATAATTATGTAATTATAGTTATTATCATGACTTAAATCAAATATGATGGCTTTATTTGGTACTCTGATGCTCTGCCTTCTCAGGAAATGGATCATGTGACGCAGGAAAGTGGCAATGTGGGCCACACGGTCCCGGAACGGTATTACAATCGCTACCTCGAAGGATTGTAAAGATCGGCGCATTATAAAACATAATTATGTTTATGTCAGTATAGTTATTATAATCATGACTTAAATCAAATATGATGGCTTTATTTGGTACTCTGATCAATGCTCTGCTATCGATGAAACGGGATAGTGTAACCTCAGAAGGTGGCAAGATAAGCGGAACCATCACGGAATAGTCTCACAATTGCGTCCTGAAATATTGGAACGATAAATACGTTTCAACTAAATATGTACCAATATGTTTTATGATAGTATAGTTATTATCATGACTACAATATAGGGTAAATAATATAGCTATAAAATGGTTCGATAACTTGATAGTTGATACTCTCTGACTTCGAAGAAACAGGACCATGTGATCATGTGATGGGTAATAATAATTAAGTAATTATATAAGCGAAGTAGAGTATATATCTATAGTAGCTGCGCTTTATAAATGTTCATATTATTATTATTATTATCATTATTATTATGGTTTTGAAGACTTGATGTTCTGTCTTTGAAGAATCGGGATAACGTGACGCATCCAGGAAATGTGTAGAAAGATGACCATTCAAACATCTTACCTTCCATTTGGGCTTGCAGTGTCGGGGCTTCCAGTGGCCGCCGGGCAGTAAGATATGGCGGTCGATGCCGAGCAGGAGCCCGAAGTCGTAGAAGATCTCGTCGATGGTTTGGTTTCGCTCCAAGGAGATGGCCGTGCTGTTGAACTCCTGTACCATTCCGCTGCCGAGCCGCGCCATCTTGGCGACCGCCTTGACGTGATTAGCACCGAACGTTTGCCATGCGAGCTCGTCCAGGGTAACAAAGGACAAATCGGCATTGGCCTTTGCTTCTGGCGAAAATTAAAACAAATTATGATATAATATATATATTATTGTAACGTGCATGCTTTCGAGAATCAGTGATATCATACCAATCATGATTCCATGTGGATACTGACTATTTATTCATCTTCGGACCCAGAAATGTACTCTCATTCGAAAATACAGTCATGCCTTATTAGTTCATAATCGGAAAAAAGTGAAAATTAAAAGGATCTAGTAACATTGTCAAAATCCTCCAAACTTACTCGGAACTATATTATGGTTCTATCATACCTTGTATTCGAATTAACAATAGAAGCATGGGTTTTTTTAATTTCTCTTTCGTTAAAATCGCTCGGATTTTTAAAACTATCCACTGGATAGTCATAACCGTGTACGAATGCAATGAGCTTTAGTAAATATCACTTTGCATTTTCGCTCATTACTCGGCCATATAACAGCCATTTAACGTGAAGATTTTCACAAATTACTTAGTGGACAAAGTATATGGTTAAACTTTTATCAAACGTCGCTCTATTTCTTCAGGTGTAGTATAGTGATAAAGAAGGCAACTTGTTGGCTTATTCCAAATAATACGCGGCATAGTGCGCGTATCTTTAGTTATGATAAAGAACATAATCTATTACAATTTTCCTGAAACTTATATGAATCAAAGGTATGGTTTCCATACTTACGTGATCCGTCTGAATTATGTTAGGACGACCGCATGTAGACGTTGTAAATGCTGAAATTGACAAAGTGATATAAAAGATCAATATACACGAATTCAATAAATTATTTGTAATACGTTAAATTGAAATTAACATATTTCAGAACAATTTAGTATAAACGGGGGTACTGTGCAAACATATATTTTAAACATTATAATAGTTAGTTCAACAAAAGTGTTAAAGGGATAGTGCAGTTTTGGTCAAATCGAATGTTAGTAACTAAAACTTGTCAGTTATTAAAAACAGTTAATAATTAGATTATGCTTGAATGGTAGAACAACATATAAAACGGCTAAGTTCCAGGGCTGTTTTCATTTAAAAAGCAGCTCTTAACAAAGAGGGCGCCCTCCAGAAACCTCAAGTTTTAAATATATGTGAGGTAAAAAAATAAAGAGATCATCGAAAACAATTTTAAAACTATTTTGTTATATTTTCAGAAATGACTTTGTGTAGGATTTATAAATATTTTCATAAATTATTGAATAGAAATTGGTCCCCAACATTTATTCAAATCTGATATTTAAGATGTTTCCGAACCGATTTCGATAAAACAAAGTTGAATATATCATTCATTTTTCGAATGTTACACCTTTTCATTACCTCACAACAATTTGTTTTATTGAAGCGCCCTCTAAACCAAGACTGCACTACCTGACTACCTTTAAAATACGTGGAACTAATGTGTACACTATTTCACATCTTCAAAATCGTGTTATTTTGTATGTATACACAAAATGTATAGAACAATTGAACATTTATACATAGCACATGCTCCAAGTAAAAATATTTTGTAATGTAATATGTATATTGCACATACATTATGTCTATACAGTTATATAGTTATTTCCACAAAAGTGTTAAAGAGGATAGCGCAGTTTTGGTCAAATCGAATGTTAGTAACTAAAACTTGTCAGTTATTAAAAACAGTTCATAATTATAGTATGCTTGAATGGTAGAACAACATATAAACGGCTAAGTTCCAGGGCTGTTTTCATTTAAAAATCAGCTCATAACAAAAGAGGGCGCCCTCCAGAAACCTCAAGTTTTAAATATATGTGTTGGGAGGTAGAAAATGAAGAGATCATCGAAAACAATTTTAAAACTATTTTGTTATATTTTCAGAAATGTGTAGGATTTATAAATATTTGCATAAATTATTGAATAGAAATTGGTCCCCAACATTTATTCAAATCTGATATATACTTATAGATATTTAAAGGGACTTAGTAACATTGTCCAAATCCTCAAAATAAAATTTTAATTCTAGCGGTTCCCTCATACCTTGTTGTATTCGTATTAACAATAAAATCATGGGACAGGTTTCGGTTTTTCAAATTTCCCTTTCGTTACAAAGATATGTACGATCGAAGTATTCAGATAAGAAAAACTCCGGGCGAGTTTTTCTTATCGTGTACAAAGTGAGTGCAGTGAGTTAGTCAATATCACTTTGCATTTTCGCTCATTACTTGGCCATGCAATGTCCATTTGACTTGAAATTTTCACACAATACCCTGTGGACATATGAGATAACAACAATATACATTGCATCAACCATTCATCACTTTTTGCACATGTCAACAAAGTTACTAGATCCCTTTAAGATGTTTCCGAACCGATTTCGATAAAACAAAGTTGAATATGTCATTCAAATTCGGTGCTTTTTCGAATGTTACACCTTTTTATTACCTCACAACAAAAACAACAAATTGAAGCGCCCTCTAAACCAAAACTGCACTACCTGACTACCTTTAAAATAAGTGGAACTATTGTGTACACTATTTCACATCTTCAAAATCGTGTTATTTGTTATTTATACACAAAATGTATAGAACAATTGAACATTTATACATAGCACATGCTCCAAATAAAAATATTTTGTAATGTAATATGTATATTGCACATACATATGTATATACAGTGTATAGTATACGTATATAAACAGTACACTTATACTTATTATAAAAAGAGGTTGAAATTATGGATCCCGAGGTGACAGAAAAAACACTATTTTCTGAGGGGCGTAGAAAATGGTGCTTTTTCTGTCACCTCGGAATCCATAATTTCAACTAGAGGCACTCAGTGCATAGTATATTTGTTTACTATGCCCTACACACCCAAGTGAATAGTATCTGAAGAATGCCACTACACGGCATCCACGCGTGAAACACCTGTGAACATATTAAAGTGAGGCCAGTAAAGTGTCTAACTCCACAAAAATTACTTGGAGCTTCCTCGTTTCTCTTCTACCGTGTTGTTTAGCTTATGGTAAGAGAAGAATAAAATAGGGTTAAATTTTTTCAAATGCCCCTTTAGTATGACGATATCTATCATTCAGCTCAAAAGCGTTAACAAACGGTCATAAACCTCATAAACGTCCGTTGTTAAAGCTGACGCATATTTTCACTTTTTTAACCAGGAAAGCAGTGTTCTTTTTCAATGAAACTTTTACACATCATTCGGATATATCTCACAATAATTTGGGTACAGGATTGAAGTCTCAAATGTAATTTTGGGCAATATCTGACACTTTACAGGCCTCACTTTAACCTCTTTTTATAATTAGTATAAGTATACTGTTTATATACGTATACTATACACTGTATAGATATATGTATGTGCAATATACATATTAGATTACAAAAAAAAATTATTTGGAGCATGTGCTATGTATAAATGTTCAATTGTTCTATACATTTTGCGTATAAATACAAAAAAATAACACGATTTTGAAGATGTGAAATAGCGTACACAATAGTTCCACTTATTTTAAAGGTAGTCAGGTAGTGCAGTTTTGGTTTAGAGGGCGCTTCAAGAACAGGGTTTCATTAATGAAGGATATAATGATGTTTAGATAGCACATCGACAAATCTGTTGTCGGGAACATGATGGAATGTTCCCTAGGGATTTGACATGCTATTTCGTACTAAGACAATTCCTCGACTTCGTTTCGGGACTTATAACTTTCCCTCAAAAGCATTTCAAATCCCTCGGAGATAAACATTCCGTCAGGTTCCTTCGCCCACTAGATAACATTTGTATCATAAAATACCATGTTCTTGCTATAATTTATATTAACTATTTTGAAGAAGAAAAAACAGTTTTATTTTATTCGATTATCTTACCGCTCTTGATTTCTTTGGCGCCTTTCTCATAGAATGCCAACTGACCAAGACGACCTCTAGTTTGTGAAGTGTTCCCGGCGCTGAATAGCGAGATGTACGACTTCTTATTGTAATTCCGACGGTCTGAAGTGAGGAAATAATACTGCATTTGATTGTGAATTTATTTTGATCAAATTAAACTTTAAAACAAATGTTGGCTTAAATATGATCTTAATTTGTATGATAGATAGTTAACACAAAATAGATTTATGAAGTGTTCCCGGCGCTTAATAGCGATATGTACGACTTCTTATTGTAATTCCGATGGTCTGAAGTGAGAAAGTAATACTGCATTAAAATTGTGAAATTAATTTCATCAAATTAAACATTAAAACAAAATTTTGGCTTCAATACCATTATTTTAAATGATAGATGGTTTTAAAATTAGGTTTCTGAAGTGTTTCCGGGGCTTAATAATGATATGAAAGACTTCTTCTTGTGATGTCGATGGTCTGAAGTGAGAAAATAATATTGCATTACTATTTCATCAAATTATACATTAGAACAAATCTGGTTCAAATTTGCATGGGCGTCGATCCTCACGTAATATACCTATTCATCAGGGGGGGGGGGGTGAATGAATAGATCATCCACCCTGATGAATAGGTATCAATTACAGATCGACTTCCATGCAAAGTTTGCTCATAGTTTCAATGATAGATTGTTTAAAAAACAAAGTTTCTGAAGTGTTCCCGGCGGTGAATAACTTTATGAACAATCGATGATCTGAAATCAGGAAATAAAAATGTATATTTAGATGTTTTGCTTCCTTTATTAATCAAAAGCCAACCAGGGGCATAGTTAGGTTATGACTAAATTTGTTGAAGGCGAGTGTTAAATTGCACGTGAAGGTACACCATTGTAAGGACCTTATTAAATACGAATGGTCACTCCAAGTTCTTGTACATACTTGTGACATTTGATAATTGGTCCTTCTCAAGGATATCCAATCCTTTAAAGGGCTGTAGTAACATTGACCCAAATCCTACATGTCCAATTGGAATTCTAGCGGTTCCATCATACCTTGTTGTATTTGTATTAACAATAGAAGAATGGGACAGGTTTCTGTTTTTCAAATTTCTCTTTCGTTAAAAAGATATTTACGATTGAACTGTTCATACTATGTTAAACTATCCACTGGATAGTCTTTATCGTGTACAAAGTCAGTGCAATGAGATAGTGAATATCACTTTGCATTTTTGCTCATTACTCGGCATATAGCGTCCATTAAACTTGAAATGTGTACACAAAAACCCAGGTGGACATATCATATAACAACAACGTACATTGTATCAACCATTCATCTCATTTTGCACATGTCAATAAAGTTACTAGATCCCTTTAAGTTGTTTTGAGGTGCAGTTGAATGATAGAATGTTCGACTTTTTATTTTCGATTATATTTCAACAACAAAAAACGATATAGGTGTGGTGGTGATGATATCGCTTCATAATCAGTAATGTAATCAGAATTTCAGAACAGACCATGTATGCAGTAAGTATAGGCCTATACCCCTTCACTATCATGCCTATACAATACAGGATCTTGCTGACTACCTGCTTATTTAACGTTTTAATTGTAGTACAATCGTATATTGTTAATGTGATCACTTCGTATCATTCCGTAATAGTGATAACAATAGAGTCACTTTTCGTAATGTATGAGACAATAACAATTCTTATCATTTCAACGCAATTTCAAAATGGGGCATTGTTGTCCAGCCGTCTCAAATAATCCAATAGAAGCTTGCATCTATCATTATATTTGAAAGAAAGCATATATAAGGGTGCTATATTTTAGGGCCAAAGTGGCCCCGTCAAAATTCAACTTTCTCAGACGTTGCAGTTTTAAAAAATCGACGCATTGTACTTACCAGGTTCGACAAGGTGAGACGTTATATCTAGCATAAAAATCAGAATCGCAAACGAAATAAAACTAATCACCATTAATCCCAGAAGGACTGTGGATTGCTTAGTCCGCCTAATATTAATCCGAAAGGCCGTCATGGCGAGAAATTAATCCGCTTGTCCGTCAATATATTATTGAAACGAATATATGTTTGTATTATTCACCATCACAGGTCACATGCTCTTGAATAATATTCTTAACGACGACAGCATCCACATTCCGTAATTGATAGTTCGCCAGGTTTGTGAAAACTCGAACCAAAATCGTTTGATAATTTCTCCATATATATCCACATACATTATTGGAGGTGCAATTTCAGTATTTCAACGAACATAATATAAACATGGAAAATATCATATTCCAGGCATAATTCCTAAGACCGTTCCGTTGTGTGCTGCACATCGCCATTTAAGTTGAGCCTTAGCCTACTATATTTAGAAGACGTCACAAGCTACAGGAGTTACACGCAAAGACTACGTAACGATATCGCGGAGAGCAAAATGCGTGCCTATAGCCCGGTCTTTGAATTGAAAGTTTGTTACACAGGAAGTTTGAATTTAGGGGTCGACCAAATCGGTACGCACCCCTCTCCCCAACAAAGCAGACAGTGATGGTGATTCATCAGGTTCATATCATTATAGCGTCCTGTATTGAGTATCGTAAGGGTTTATAAGTGTTAGAATTATACTTCAAACTATATAATTTTATTATATAATATACATGCTATAGTTGGGGGACAGGGGAATAATTAGAGGGCACACTCTATTTGTGTATTTATTTATTTATTTATACATTATTCCCATTGTATGTGTATTATTTTGTTTGCCAAGTTATTGGAGGAGGGTGGGGGTGGTGGTGGGGGGGGGGGGGGGAGGGGGGGCACGTGCCATCTCCATCTCCATCGAGATCAGCGCTCACCGTATTCAATATTGTGTACTGTGTTCACACACACACACACACACACACACACACACACACACACACACACACACACACACACACACACACGCACACGCACACGCACACACACACACACACACACACACACACACACACACACACACACACACACACACACACATTATCGTGCATTTCGACGTCTTTATCAGTTTCTTCATCATCGGTTATTCATACTTATTTAGCTCTTTGGGAAGTGAGGTTAAAGGGATAGTTGAGTTCTGGTAAGGAGAGTACAGTTTTAGTGAAACTGAATTTTAGTAACCAAAACCTGCATCATTACATTACAAAATAATAGTTATAACTAGAAAGGAACACAAAATTACAAATGACGTAGTAAAGATCATGTTATCATTCAAAAAGAGCCGTTAAAACGTAAGAGGGCGCTCTCTAAACACTCATCGGTTTCAACCATTTTGAATAAAATATTGTGCATGTGATGCTTTGTTGAAATAGTGATTAGATAGAGAAATAACCAACAACTATTTAAATACCTATTTTGTAACTTTTTGAAAAGAGGAAGCATTTTTTTGAATTTTTAACGGCTGGTTCAAAATTCTCTAATAAACCCGGGGCCCCGGGTTTATTACAAATTGTTATATTTATGGATATTTCAGCCGTTTCTGAACCGATTTTGATCAAACAAAGAAGATTTTATTGTTTAAATATTATGCTCTTTCAAATTTTACACTCAGTTTTTCATTACCTCACAAACCAATTAAGTAGTCTAGCGTCCTCTCTACCAAAACTCAACTTTCCCTTTAATATGTAGATAATATGAGCTGACGGCAGGCAGCGGAAAGGGAAATTGTGAAGTGTTCGTTATGGAAAACAACAATGTAGCAAATCCGGGATACAAAATTGTATGCGGGTAGGGGAACAGGGTGCATATCATGAATATAGTTGCGAAGAATTTTGACACTCCCCAACGCCAATAGTATAACGATAATTATTTAGGTTCGATTGATATAGCACCTCAAATGATAAAATATCATCTCTATAAGCGATTTACACTTAATTAAATTAGTCCGGTCATAGGATACAACGCCAGCCCGCATACAGTGCGTTCACCATCTCCACTCACTGGGGAGCATTCATTCCAAAAGTTTCAATGGCAGTAAGATCATGATGCGATTTAAACGTGGGTTAAATTTAATCCGCTGTTGTGGAATCGTGATGCGTTTAGATGATTAACCTGTGTTAAATTTAATCCGCCGTTGGGAAATCGTGATGCATGCGTTTTGATGATTTGTTTGTGTTCGCATGGGCAACATTTGAATGGGATGAGGTACGGAATACGGAGTATGGAGTTGGGTGCGGGGTGGGGTTGTTATCTCTTGCTTAATCGAGCTTCATCTTTATTGTTCCTGCCCAGCGACGATGAGTGAAACAGGGTGCCCCTGTGCCCCTGTGCCCCTGTGAAACAGGGTGCTGTCAAAAAACAAAATAAATTTGCTCTAGATGTTAGTATTTTAAAAACAGCAATCTTTTCAATGAATAATATATATATATACAATCATTTGGGATAAAATGGTATAATTTGTAGTACAATTGGTGTGGAAAGCCGGAAAGACTGAATTAGACTCGTACATAGTTGGCCCTCCGCACACAGAGCCGATTCAATCAGGCTAGAGTCCGTTTCGCTCAGTCTTAGCCGATTCAACATGTTGAATCGGCCTCGAATGATCTCCGACTGGCTCTTGACCGGCAACGTATACTGTGCTGAACCGACTGAAAACCAGTCGGATTGGTTCGAGTCGGCTCTGTGTGCGGACTGCGGAGGGCTTAATATACCCTACCACTAGTAAAAAAAATTTTTTACGTGGTACAAATCAATCCATCATAGTTATAAATATGCTGTGCGCCCTCTTCGATTGTGTGTCTGTTAACAATAATTGTGTATCATTGGAAAAGCGTAATTTAATTTTCGAAACTTATTTCTGTGCAACGCGCAATACTCATGATCAGATAGTTGATGTTTGAACACGCAGCAATCATCACTGCGTCTATCATGAATTCGAGACTAGGGGTTAATGTTGACGCTGATTTAGATATACCCGAGACTCCAGCGACACTAGCGCTCACCGTATTCAATATTATGCACTGTGTTCACACCGCGGAAGTATACTTTCTATACTTCCGTGGTTCACACACACATTATCCTATGCCTAACACCAATATTCGGAATGCCGTGTGAACGCATGCATGTCTGTACTGTATGTAGCTCGGCAGATGTCTGTAAACGAACCACATTATCTATTTAACCCTTAAAGCGCCAATGTTGCAGATATGCAGCATTGTAATACACGTAATGTCAATACACCGTCATAACTCTAAACTCTGGTATAATGGTTTAAAGTATCCACACCGCCGTCAGTACGTGGTATTCCACGGCACGGGCATGTGAAGCCGTATTACAAATTGAAGTACAGCTGTATTATTAGCATACTAATAATAACAACAAGAACAACAACAGTGACAATAGGAACTGCAACGGTATCCCATTGCAGCACGTGAGAAGGAGAGCAGGGGGTAACCCAATCGATCATCCATTGTGCTCTATTCACGGTGGGTGCGTTAAAGGCCCGCTCAGTCATTTACACCATGCATGAATAATTCAAATGGATTCAATATGATTTGTATACTATTATAATTGCATTAAATGCTTGTGGAACTTTTTGGGGTAAAATTAATCGTTGTTGCATTGCTTGGGGAATTTTCCTGAACTTCAATCAACTTCCAGATATAGAATATATTCATTTTTACTAGATAAATACTTTCTACCAAATCAATATGAATATTGAATAACGTGAGAAGATTATTTATTTCGTAAAACCTATTCTACCAAATGCTTTGTCGACATACGGGAGTCAATCGCGTACCTAGACGGGTACGGGAATTGGGAATGTTACTCGCTGTATCCCCAAAGGAGGAACACAACATGGTAAAATGTGTACACACAATCCCCCCCCCCCCCTTGCAATGTACGTGTATGTAATGTAATATCTAAATAATTATTCAACAATAACGACATACCTACGTGGTTATTTAATACAGCGTTTCTCAACCTTTTTTAACCCGAGGCCCACTTTGGCTCCTACAAATTTTTGGAGGCCCACCTTACAAGAACATATTTGGAAAAATGAAAAAAATGACAATAAAATAACAATAAGAAAACTGTGTGGTATCTATTTGTCAGTTGCAATGCAAAAAAACTGTCTACATACCTTCAATGGGACACTTGAGGTTGCCTATGGGAAATAAGAAAATCAAGTCGTGGTTTGATGGGGGACAGGTTCACACGCAAAGTGGCATTCAGAGTCAGTGGCGTAATGAGACATTGCAAGGAGCGATGCGACCAAGCCCGAGGGAGCAAAGCGACTGAGCGGGGGGAGGGGGAGGGTGTGGGAGGGGGTGTCCCCCCTCCCACCGTAAGGAGCTTTTGCATTTTTGGACTTGAAACTGTGCAATCTAGTGCATACCTAGATTGGAAATTCTGACTTGGCAACATGTACTATAATGTAGGTAAACGCGTCAAATATGCACCCCAAAAAATATTCGCAAAGAGACATTATACAGTTCAAACAGTGCATCAAAAGCCACACTATTTATGATACAACAACATGAACATTGTATTCTAGACGTAGACAAGACCGATTCTCGAGGGAGCGAAACAATTACCGAGAGGGGGAAGGGTGATGGGAAGGTGTGATCGTAGGTGGGTGTCCGCCCGTGCACGGTAAGGGGGATTTTGCAATATTTAACTTGAAATCATGCTATCTGGTGCATACTTGGGAAGGAAATCTGACTTGACATTAAGCAAAATCTTATTGCACATCGAATAAAATCAGCCAGGACGTGGACTAGCTACCACAGAATTTTTAACATTTCATTTTGGCCGACCTCGCGGCCCACCTGAGAGAGCTTCGCGGCCCACCAGTGGGCCGCGGCCCACCGGTTGAGAAACGCTGATTTAATACATGTAACATCTAAATTGAGTTTAAAAAAATCGAAACAATACAGTATGTCCCTTTAAGTAATAAGCCCGCGTTGACAACATGAGATGCCCATCATGCCTATACTATAATAGCTTCTCTCGCCGGTTAGAGAACAGTCCGCACTCGCACCGTTAAATCATGATGATCGATTCCCGTCTCTTTCATGTGAGCAACTTGTTTAACTGTACATGAAGTGACACTGCATTCATTGACGCGCACTAATTATAATACTGTCCCATTGGAAACTCTGTACCGCATATATCACAATGGCTTGTTTATCTCCCTCTTTTAATAGCAATCGCACGCAAAAGTGAAGCGGCAAAATAACAATTAACTATTGCAAAGTGCATATTATGTTACTTGTAAGTGCACAGTTGTAAGTAAGTGGATGTTAAGTGTAAAAGGACCGAGTATCAATTTGAAGCACGGCTGATCGCACGTTTCTCATCTATTTACCGTAACAGCTCATCTGCTGTACCATGAGAGCGGAGACGGGATATGATCTTTAACTGCATGGACGTTTAGAAATCTAACTTGGAAAGCTTGGGCTTCACTTCTTTACAAATAAATAGTCGTGTTATAATTACTGGGCTTCTCTTCTCTACAATGCAGTAGCATTCATGTCATCATTGTGAACACATTTTGTATCAAATGAGCTATATGGCAATCATCGCAGACAGATCAACTCCACATCGTTGTCAACCGAGACTATTGGAATCGCTGTTTTAAAACATCGCCCAAGACGGTTTTATTTCCTTCAACAAAACAGCTGTTCGCAACTTTCGTGTATACATACACCAGCGCCATTTGGAATCATCAACATAATCGGTAAGTTTATTATCAACTTTAATGTTGTTAATACTTGAGTGGTGTCCCTGATGGATGGTGTTTGTGTTCAGTGTTTAATTTACAGGTTATATGATTAATGCACGGTTCTGTATAATTATTAGGTTTATAATTATATTCAATTTCAAAGGGGGTGGGTTAAAACGGCTACAAATCCCATTCTCAGCCCCTTTAGCCTGTTAGTAGGGGGATGCATCGTTTGTAGATGAACCCCCCTTTGTAACGTAAGCATGGTAAAATGGAAGCCTGCACCCGTTGTCATGGGAACGAATGCGATTAACCGAATTATTAAAAAGTGTTTCATTTATCAGCACATGTCTGTATTGTTGTTTTTTTGTATTCGAGTAACCATATGCTTATCATCCATCCCTGCATTTTAAAGTGTACAATATAAACAACATTATATAAATATATATCCATATAATATGTACCGAACTATATATCTATCTAGCAATATCCTCCATCCATCTATCATTCATCCATCCATACAAACATCGTTGTTTGTTATTTGTGCAGTAATATGCTATTCATCCCTTATTGTTAAAGTGAGCCATATAAAATCATTATTTAAATATATTATATATAATGTATATATATCGAGTTATCTATCTATCTATCTATCCATATATCCATCAATCAATCCATCCATCCATCCATCCATCCATCCATTCATCCATCCATTCATCCATCCATCCATCCATCCATCCATCCATCCATCCATCCATCCATCCATCCATCCATCCATCCATCCATCCATCCATCCATCCATCCATCCACCCATCCATCCATCCATCCATATATCCATCCACCCATCCATCCATATATCCATCAATCCATCCACCCATCCATCCATCCATATATCCATCCACCCATCCATCCATCCATACATCCATTTGTCTATCCATCCATCCATCCATCATCCATCCATCCATCCATCCATCCATCCATCCATCCATCCATCCATCCATCCATCCATCCATCCATCCATCCACCCATCCATCCATCCATCCATCCATCCATCCATCCATCCATCCATCCATCCATCCATCCATCCATCCATCCATCCATCCATCCATCCATCCGTCCATCCATCCATCCATCCATCAATCCATCCACCCATCCATCCATCCATATATCCATCAATCCATCCATACATCCATTTGTCTATCTATCCATCCATCCATCCATCCATCATCCATCCATCCATCCATCCATCCATCCATCCATCCATCCATCCATCCATCCATCCATCCATCCATCCATCCATCCATCCATCCATCCATCCGTCCAACCATCCATTCACCCATCCCCCATCCATCCATCCATCCATCTATCCATCCATTCATCCATCCGTCCATCCATCCATCCATCCATCCATCCATCCATCTATCCATCCATCCATCCATCCATCCATCCATCCATCCATCCATCCATCCATCCATCCATCCATCCATCCATCCATCCATCCATCCATCCATCCATCCATCCATCCGTCCATCCATCCATCCATCCATCCATCCACCCATCCATCCATATATCCCTCAATCCATCTACCCATCCATCCATCCACCTATAATGTATCTATCTAGCTAGCAAGGGAACCTTTGCATGGTATTATAATGTCATGTATAACATTAAACATTGTGACATTTATGTTATCTGTTATATGATATATAAATAGTAAACGTCCAGGCACCGGAGACACGCTAGCCATAGTGAATGGATAAATTGGTTAGCATACTGTCAGAACATTGCCTAGATACGGGAACCTGCTGGGCCCCATAGTTCATGGAGATTGCAAAATCTACTCGGGAAAGGGTTAATAAAAAGATGTGCAAATAAACAGTATTGAATTATTGTTAACCATGCACCAGGTTTGAAATTAGTTGCATCTTCTGCTGCATGTAGTTCAATAGTTCATATGAATTATATCCGATTCTATTATCGTTAGTGCTGTTGGATCAACTGGTGATCTATTATCATTGATTGAAGTGCACACAAGTCGTTATATTGTACATGTATTGGCGAAATAAAAATGAATTATATTACATTTTAGACAATGGTCGTCAATGGCAACCAACATCATGAACATGGTATCATAATAGCAATTCATAAAAGCATAAAAGAGTTATCCTGTACAATTTATAAGTTTTTTGCATTGTTACATAGTGCTCATTTATTGTACTTCTCCTGTGTGTATTGTATTCAAAGGAGTTGGGGACAGCGAAAGGAAATTATAATTTCAGCAAGTTTGTCTCTTTTATGCGAGAAATCCGAGCATTTTGCCCTCCTATGCGTGCCTTCAGTATACGGCCGTCTAGAATGTCGGTTTGGGGATAACAAAGTTGAGCGTTGACCCGGAGTCACTTTCACACGCTGAAGTTTGTCAATTATAATCATGATTATAATTTTCATCCGATTTTCATCGAAATCGTGATTTCTAACGTCTGAATACAGTCAAATTAGAACAATGAATTGACGATGTCTACTTTAAGATATTGTTTAACATAAAAACGAAATGCACGATTCACCAATTACGATTCAATTCGAGATATATTTATATTGTCTGAATGTTAAAGGGCAATGCAACTCAAGAATAGAGTTTATCCTACTTTATACATCGTAATATGCCTGTTTATTATATGTAACATTACTCCGCCATTAGGCCGCCATTATTAGGTTTGTGCGGACTACGGTCAATGATATGCACTAATGCATTTCAATAGCACCAATTCAAACCATTGTCTAAATACTTGTAGATGCTTTGAAATCAGTGAAAAGCTTTTTGTTCGGCCCTAAGCACATACGTCAGAGTTTGCAAAGCATGTCGGGTAATTACAAGAACATGGCCGCTCCCATCAGCTTTTGCCGCCGTAAGAATTAGTAAAATGTGGGTATATGTTCAGGTAAGGATTTCATGGGATCCAGGAGGCCAAAATTGCCAAGTTATGTATCAAATCAAATGTCTGTTCACCCTATAAACGATAATAATAACCAATAGCCATAGTTTCATTGCCCTTTAACTTCCCAAGTGGCTTTCCAAATTGAGGAATATGTGTTTTTTCAATCGACATTCTGATTTACCCTCAGATTGTCCAAAGTAACGCGAATGGAAAACACTCGATTCAAATTTACTTTCAGAAAAACAATTCATCGAATGTAAATGGGTTCTTTTATAAACGTGATTAAAATTTCGGTTTTGAAGATCCGAGTCTGAACGGGTCCATTTTTTCGCTTTCCGTGACCGCAATCTGGCTATACAGAAGGACTAATGTAGTTGAATTTCAAGTCCCTTTTCGACATGTTCAAGTTACATGCAATGAAAAAGCGAAAGCGAGAGAGGTCTTAAAAGGGGAGGTTAGAAAAATAAGCCTGCCCGCCTGAAAGAAGTACTGAATATTATCAGATACAAATTACATTGCCGCAGCTCGCCACAACATAAGCACGGTTATTATTAGCAAATAATAACTTTATATAGTAGCCCGTGGCATACCCTGGTTATTGAGATTTTGTTTTAAGGACCTTCTCATGTTGTCTTTCGTTATTTTGTCAACAATTATTGGGGAGAGGGAGATGTCCCTGAGCCCACCACCCCCCCCCCCCCCCCCCCCCCATGCATCCATAACTACGCCATTTGCAGAATAGCTGAAGTACACATTGATTATCTTTGTACTATAATAACGGGGTTTTTAGCACTGTAGCTTGAAATACAATGCACATGGGGACATTACAAACGTACTAAAAATCGTTACAGGCAAATGGGTCTCATTAGAAATATGAAGAGGCCATTTAAATGACCATACTATCTCGATTCATGTGAAACTCCATGTTATAAAAGAATAAAACGACTGCGATACAACATGTAAGTCGACATATAATTTCTCGTTGACTTTTATTACTATGATTATTGTGATATTACTGTGGCCACTTGCAGTTATAAGTTTAAGTTTAACCTTTAGCCTGCCACATTAATTGGAAAGGTTGTTGTTTGTCCATTAGTGTATATTTTTTCCAGCTAAGTAAAGTGCTTAGTACGTAGGATACTCTTACACATTAAGTAGGTATACACGTACATTTTGTATTATGTCAGTGGAATGAATGGAACACAGTGTTGTAACACATAATATTTAAGTATAAATATCATGCATAGTCTCAAGACCTTTCTAGTAAAAAACAAAAAACATTGTCCAAATCCTCAAAACCCACATAGAATTCTAGCGGGTCCTTCATACCTTGTTGTATTCGTATTAACAATACAAGCATGGGCCAGGTTTCCGTTTTCGAAATTCTCTTTTGTTAAAAAAATATTTACGATTGATTTGGTTAGAAGTTAAACTATCCACTGGATAGTCGTAGCTTTGTACAACGTCAATGCAATGACAAAGTGAATATCACAAGTTTTGAATGTCTGCTCATTTCTCTGTCATACAACTCCCATTCAACTTGATATTTTCACACAACACCCAGTGGACATATCAGATAACAACAATATACAGTGTATCAACCATTCATCACTTTTTGCACATGTCAGCAAAGAATACTAGATCCCTTTAACCGCTGTTGTCCATTTGCAGAAAATAATTGATGAATAGACACATACGAGAAAGCAAACACTGGCATCGAATTACTACACTCATGTATGGCACCATGGAGACAGGGGGATACAGGACTCGCTATTATGTCTTCTGCGCCAATCATTATTACGTAATCACGGCGGCGGACTAGCTGTTGTTTCACATCCAATCTAGATGTTGGCGACGCCAGGTGGTTGAAGTATTAAAACATACAAATATACAAGAAAAAACATACACATATGCATACATACATGCATGCATACGTACATGCATATACATACATACGCACACATAAAACAAAAACACGCATGTACCACATGCCAACACACGCATGCTATATACACAAACACAAACAAACGCATATACATTAACATATGCACATAAACATAGACATACACATACATACATACACATATATACACACACACACGCACACACACACACACACACACACACACACACACGCACGCACGCACGCACGCACGCACACACGCACGCACGCACGCACGCACGCACGCACGCACGCACGCACGCACGCACGCACGCACGCACGCACGCACGCACGCACGCACGCACACACGCACGCACGCACGCACACACGCACACACGCACGCACGCACGCACACACACACACTCACACACACACACACACACACACACACACACACACACACACACACACACACACACGCACGCACGCACGCACACACACACCATGGAGATAGAGACAAAGAACTCGCTATTGTGTCTACTGAGCTAATGATATCATACTGATTACGTAATCGCGGCGGCGGACTAGATGTTGTTTCACATCCAATCTAGATGTTAGTGAAAGCAAGGTGGTGGCAGTTAACATACACATACACACATACAAACATACACACAAGCATACATGCATGCATACAAACGTATATATAAACTTACATACACACACATAAAATACACACACACAGACACACACACACACACACACCTGCAACACATGCCAATACAAGCATACTATTATACATAAACAAAACAAACGCATATACATTAACACACACATAAACATAAAGACACACGCACAAAGACACGCATACACACGCATACATACAAACAAACACACACACACACACCATGGAGACAGGTGCAAAGGTCTCGCTATTATGTCTTCTGCGCTTATCATAGTTACGTAATCACGTTGGCGGACTTGATATTGTTTCACATAATGTTATGATATTAATACTCATAATAATAGTAATAATAGATGTGTTCCCGTCCATTGTCAAAATTCTATAACCTTTCACTTCAAATTTTGTCCCGAGGAGCCTGGAATGTGCTAATGCCAACTTCAATTTCGTCGTTGGTCTATCAATTTCACAAAATGTTCATTCAAATTATTAACTTGTCACACGTTATCGTCAACATGGTAAATTACAATTTAAATTCGTCGGTCACAGTTGCTGAGCACATCTGTGACCGACGAATTCGAATTGTAGTGCACAATAATGTGTGACAAATTACTCAATTTAGTGGACTTTTTGTGAAACTGATCTTGACAAAAGACGTAGAAATTTATAAAATTGAATGACAAAAGTTTGAAAATGGACGGAAAACCTATAATATTCATTGTATGCTATTCAACAAACAAAATAGTCACATTTGCAGCTACAAGCTGGATTGCAGTGGCATGTACAATAAAATGCAACGATATTAATAAACATCAAAATAGCCAAGACGAAATCACGAGGTATAAAGAATTTTTGTTAATGTTTTCGTTAATGTACGTACAGTAATAAGAGAAAGATAATAATAAACACAGTATGAATAATGTTACGCATTAGATGTTACGAATTTTGTATCCAATCTAGATATTAGTGAAAGCAAAGTGATACACTAAATATATCATACAGACACAACTGCATATATGCACAGTTTAACTCACATTAATATACACACATGTCCGCATGCACTGACACGATGCTCACAATTATTATAGCATAAAACGACATCTTGTCACAAAAATTATATCAATTTATAAAAGAAGGATATTTACGTATCGTATAAATGCCCCTGCGGTCTATAACGTGGTCCGACTGATTGGGGGCGCTCGCTTTTGTTGCATTGTATTTTTTATTTTGTTTAATTTTTTTTTTGGGGGGGAGGGGCACGTGCCCCCATGAACCTCCCCACCCGCCGCCCCCCCCCCCCCCCCATCCCCTACCCCCTAGCCACGCCGCTGGTATGTCCTATTAAGGGTGTGGTCTTTACTGCATGTTCATTGCTACACGCGTTAACACGCAAGCAACATGTGGGCAAAATCTTTAAATAATAATAATAACAAAAACAACAGCATCATCATACTAAAATAATGAACACACCCATAAATCCATACATCTTGCCTAGCGCATTAAAAATGAAAACTACGACGCTTATGACTCAACACCATTATAAATCCACCTAATGCACCCGCTTCACCAGCTAAAAACACCATCATGTCCAGGTGACACGTGTTGTTTAGTACGTTGCCATGGTGATACTCATCATCATGATTACAAACCAATGTACTGTACATCCACATCTAACATGTCCACAAGGTGTGTCTATTAAAATTACTCACACATACAGTTTATGATTACGTAACCGATGTTTCGTATTCATGGCATTCATGGTTTTCTTTACATAACCGTAACTGCAGTAGTGTGTAACATTAAATAATAATTGTGAGTCCTTTTTATTGTTATTTACTTTCTTACAAAATTAATATTACTATTTGTTAGTCCTTTGTTTCTGAAAAACAGTGCAGTTTATGTATACTTAGTAATACTCTATTTATGTTTACATCATATTTAGAAATGTGCTCTCTTAGATTATGTGAATAATTTTTAAACTCAAAGGATTTAGTTTTATCCGAGCCGGACTTGAATTTGTGATAATACCTATTGGATTCATACATATTTAAGTCTTCTACAATGTAACATTGTTTAAAGTTCAAAGTGTTACTTTAAGTCCAAATGAAATTACTTGATACATCCAAGTGGGAATTGGTACAGTGGCAATTCCTTGGGATTTAAATCTAAGTCTTTGAAATAAAAGAGAGTACATCTTACAGTAAAATCACGGTCTTTACATACACATACCCGACTCGTTAAACCATGCACTACAGTTCGCCCGGAATCACAAAGCAGGTTTGTAAGAGGTTTGTACAAACCATGGTTTATCCATGGTCTATATCTATGGAGTGCTGCTCGTATACAAGTAAAACAATTTATAATTTATAATGATATGACTGTTAGTGCTTGCTAACCAGCAAATTTCACCATGTGAGAAGACAAACATTTATTTGGTGCATTTAGTAAATGTGTACCATCAACATTGTTAGCAAGTAAAGAGTTTACATTCTTTCTCCATCAGTTTACAAATGGCACTCCATAGATGTAGACCATGGATAAACCATGGTTTGTACAAACCTCCTACAAACCTGCTTTGTGAATCCGGGCCAATAACTGTAGACCTTTCGTGTTATATTGCTATACCCAATTTGTGTGGTAGCCTATGCAATTAATATGAATTTCGTTATATACGGGCGCAATCGAAGATCGGTTTAATCCTCAAGATGTCGTACTTAGAGTTAGTGTATTCAACATCATTTGAAAAGTAGTAATATGCACATGAGGGAGTTAATAAAACTTAGATGGTGGCCATGCAGTAGGTGAAAATGTGCCTCAAAATGAATAATTTATTTGCATCCTATATGACCTATGTTGTCTTGAATTACAGGTTAGTATTCCAGCTGCATCATTCAGCGGTAGGAAACTGATATTACCAGATGAATAATGGAAAAGATGGGTGTTTAAACAAGCTGTTGGGAAAATTGAATTTCGAGAGAAATGCCAAAGTGGAAAACGAACGAATTAAACGAATTTGATTTGATTCGATTTTATTTGATTTATTTTCCACATTTAAAGATACAAATACAATTTAAAAACAAGGGCAAAACACAAATATAAATACATTGTATAAGAACTAACAAAGCGAATATCCATCTACTTATATGACATTTTATTGAATTAGTTCATTTCTGTGTAGTTTAAGTAGATGTAAAATGCTTTATTCATGTGTATTAAATATATTGAATTCAGTCCAAACTCTGCGTGAAAATGAAATCCAACTATCCACATGGTTCTTGATGAAGAGCAAACTTAAACCCCTTTTTAATTGAGGAAAATAGTCGCGGTAACGTCCGGACGTTGTCAGGAAGACATTCTACCGCGTTTGTATTAAAAAGGTCCAATCGCGGTAACGTCCTGACAACAGCGCGGTAGGATTCAACCTAGTCGGGCTAGGGTAATAGCGAGGTAACGTCAGGATGTTGTCAGGATGTTAAGCTGATAAACATTGTATTAAAAAGCGCGCAGAACGTTACCCGGGTAGATGACGTCATGGCCGTAACAAATGTAAACATTGCAGCGATCGCGTTTTGGATCGGGAACATGTGGTACTCTTGTAAACAAGGTTGCCAATTTAAACTGCTGTAAGTTCACACACAAACACTATTCCACATACTCCTAATTTTAGACTTAAATTTGCCCAAATAATACAAGTTATAATACTATGAATATAACAATTGGAAGTTTAACAAATCTAAAATTTGATAAGTACAACAGCTCACTCCAGGGTACATAGATCTACGTGTGCGCATTATTCATCGCTGATCATAAAATTATCTTCAGCTCATGCAATATCCCAACACGTGTATCAGCGAGATTTAACTAGAATTATTTGTTCCTGAATTCTACTCTACCGTGCGCTCCCGATCCGATTGCCTGTTGTATACCCGATATGAATTGACCGTCAACATTTCCCGCGCTAACGTATACCAGCGCGCGCCGATTAGCAGCCGGTCGCACGATGAGAGAGGTGCGGTTGCTATAGTAACCTACCCGGGTGACTCGGAGAAAAACTTTTGATTAAAAACCTGCACAACCTCTCGCTGCGTGTTTTACGACCTGACCTCCTACTGTTTTTATCGAAATCTCACTCGGGTAAAAGCGAGGTAGAAAACACGTTCTCCAATTAAAAAGGGGTTTTAAATACATTTGATGTAAGACCATGAAGACTGATATTCATACAAATTCGTTGGTTTGTACATTCTATTAATTTTATCAGATTATTAAAGGTTAAGTTGAAGAAAAAAAAGTGTAAAGAAAAACATCCTAGCAGGTCCTGGATCCTGGGGCGATGATTGAAGGTAGGCTAATCGCGGTTAATGGACGACTTCCAATCCCCGACACGAACGGGAAGTCGCTCACCGAGCACCGGCCGACTGACTCATACGCCGCAACCCCGTGACCGATGACAGGGCCGCAACTGAATGAACCGATGAAAACAACCGAGGGAGTTACGTTTACACTTGCAATGAAACGTTATTAAGCTTATATAGTTGATAAATATTATTTTTACCTCGAGATATATTTAATAGAGAAACTTAGCTTTGCTGAAATCACAACGTTTCTCATACTAAGTTTGAAATCGCTCACCGAGCACCGGCCGACTGACTCACACGCCGCAACCCCGTGACCGATGACAGGGTAACCGATGAAAACAATATCGGAACAGTCACTTTTACACTCACAAAGAAACATAAGTAACTTATGAAATATTTTTAGTGAAAATCTTTTTTTTTGGTCTGAGATCATGACGATGTATAATAATTTAAAATCGCTGGGCATCGAACGGCTGACTCACCAGCCGCAAAGTCAACCCCGTGACCGATGACATTGCATCTGATGAGATACGACATCGGGAGAAACGTTAACACTAGCAATGAAACGTTATTAACTTATTTTTGCTGAATATAGTTAACCAATTGTTTGTATACTCTTGAGATAGAGAAACTTAATTTTGCCGAAATATATCCATGATAACCCAGCGACTTCTAGTACGAGGTCTAAAACCACTGGCCGAGCTGCACTATTGTGCGACTGACTCGCACGCCGCAACCCCGTCTTGGCCGTAACCGTGGTAACCGACCATGACATGGCAACAGATGAGAAACAATATCGGGAGATACGTTTGCACTAGCAATTTACCATCATGAACATGATGAATGTATCTTTGCTACACATTTTCTTAGCAATAAATGTGACATTTTAGGTTAAAAACCTATTTTTTGCTGAAGTTACAACTTATAGTACGAAGTCTGTAATTATTGCTTGCTGGGCACCGAATGACTTAAGCCCAACGCACACAGAGCCAACTCGACCGGATCCGACTGGTTTTCAGTCGTATCGGTTCAGCATGCGTTGCCTCTGGACTCTTATTTCGCCAATCTGGTGCAAGACGGAAGTCGTTCAAGGTCGATTCAACATGTTGAATCGGCTCCGACTGAACGAAACAGACTCTAGCCTGACTGAAAACCTGTCGGATCGGATCGAGTCGGCTCTGTATGTGTTGGGCTCACCAGCCGATGCCCTGTGGCCGATGACATTGCATCTGATTAGATACCACATCGGGGAGTGGGGACACGCTTACACTCACAAACAAACATCGTTACTTTATCTTTGCTCCATATTTTGTGTCGATGATATTTGAGGTATATAGGAAATCTCATTTTTGCCGAAATCATGACTGAATATATCATACGGAGACTGAAATCGCTCACCGAGCACTATACTAGGTGACACACCACAAACCCGACTTTATGAAAAACATCCTCACTTCGTATGTGTTCGGCCATATAAAACAAAACACATTTATCAAGTTAAATTCGGTATACTGAGGGTTGAGACACCCACATGACCAAATTTTGAACGTATGCGCTTGCACGAATAGTGGGTGTATAGTAATCGAACACACTCCTCAGGCTCAGTCCTTATTCACTTTTTTCATTTCCCTGCTCACAAAAAAAAAGTAAAGAAAATCTTCGCGCAAGCAAGAAAAGAGTTTGACCTCGTAATAGTCAGCTCGTCGCTACTCAATACGTTGAGAAGTGACGCCGAAAGCACTTTCGTATCGCTGGGGGAAGTGGGTAAAGGGTTGCCCCCCCCCCCCCCCCCCCCCCCCCCCCCTTCAAGAGTTCCCCCCCCCCCCCATCTATCTGCACCCCACCTCTGTTCTCTGTCCTCCATCTGAGGGTAAAGCATATTTGGACCTGACTGTAATCAGCTCGATACTCCGTAATTAGGTCAGACGTGACGTTTAGCATGGAAACACATTGAGCTTGATATCGGGGGGGGGGGGGTTGATTATGATATGTCCTACCCCCTGACTTGCGCCATCACTTGCCCCCTCACGTGCCTCGTCGCTGTTCACCCCATTGCACAATATAATTGTAATGTATCATAATATATACATCAGGGCCACAGGTTGCCCCTTTTATGAGTAATCTACCCCCCCCCCCCCCCTCCCTCCCCCACCTTCACTTCCCTCCCCCACCTCCACTTTGCCGCGCGCTTTTATTGACCCTCGCTACGCCATTTAGCTACAAGACGGCGCTGGGCAACACTTGTACGATTTCTGTTTTTCAGTCTGCATAATATATTGTGAAAACCGCGGCCGTACCGACGAACACCTGTGGGACGACATCGTAACTTACTCAGTTACTGTATTGTTGTGTCCATGTGCCCATGCATTATAGAATGATGCAAAGGCTCCTCTTAGGATGTTCGCAAGCCGCACATGTCTTTACCTGACCCGGACCTAACCAGGCGACGCGCGAAGAGCACCACCAATGTTCATGATTACACATAATTTTCTTAGCTTGTATTTTGTTTACAATCGCTTGCTCTTGTGGAATTTACTGAGGTAAATAATACAAGAAACACATTTTCTGTCCATGTAAAATATTGCGATATTGCTATAACGCGCCATTCTCCAATATTTTGTAGAAAATTTGCTGCAATTAGTTATGTTTATTCATTGTTATTTTGACGACATTCACTATAATTATAACTGTTGAACATGGTGAATCTCCTCCCGCTTTTCTTATGAGTGCAATTTGTTTCCTTCGTCCGTTCTTGATGCGTGAAAATGTGCTCGTGTCTACAAAATGTGATGACTTTTCTGTTTTCTAATTCTATTTTGGTACAGCTGGTACAGGATGGGAAAGTGACAAGGCGGTTCTCCGGGGGTGTGTCGCACTCGGCTGATGTATCTAACAGAAGACAGCGGCAACAAAATAGCATAGTTTGTTTGGAAAAGGTAAGTCATTCAGCGGATGTCATAAACCTATTTATAAATTCAAAGTAATAATTCATAATATATCATCAGCGAACAATAATAATTATAGTAAAACACCGGACTGCGAGTGACAAGTATATTAACGAATGCAATCTGTATTATTTTGCGAAAAGAATATTTACGTTCGTTTTTTTTTAAATAGAAATCCAGCCAACACAAGCCAACACTTAAATTAAACCACTTGCTTAGACCAAAAATCTCCCTATAATATAAGGAAAAATAAATACTTAATATTCATAATTGTAACTATCTTCAATTATCTTGTGAAAACTTTTGAAAATGGTTCTCGATATAGCCGCAATACGAGTGTATACTTATAAATAAATTACCATTCAATTTAATTTCTGATGAATTCGTGCTACTGTTATTGTTGATACGCTATATTGAATTACTTTATATGAAGAGCTTAGTTCCAAAAGGCGTTAAATCCACTTTTTCACTTCGAGAAAAATAGGTTTCTTTGCCCAGCTTTGTGCACATGCCTATGGGAATATAAAAGTGAAACGTTCCATATTTTGATTTTGATTGTGTAAAAAGTCCTACAAATTTGATTTCTAGATAGCTATATGTAGCTCATTAACGTACTGATATCGTTAACTCATTTTTGTTGAATGGAAAATGGATTTAGCGCCTTTTTGAACTAAGCTCTTCACATGAACCCGTCAGAGAAGATATGATTTTCACCCGATTCGGATTATGTAGCTAATTTCACTCCGTAAAGTCTATTTTTGAGTCGTGACCTCGTCATGAAAACATTGTCAATCAAAAATAAATACTCATGACTAAGTATGAATACATAAACACTAGTTTATTACATATTTCATTTCACTATACTTCAATACATATTTAGTAGTTTCGAGCTGAAATACACAGTGAAAGAGAGCTATCCGAATTATTTTCCTATATATAAATCAATTCTGTTAATGACATCCCAAAACAGAAGGCTTTCAGCTTGATCGGCTCTGTGTTTTGATTGTGTAATACCGTGCGGCAATGCGACGCCCTCATGTCTTTTAAATGGTTTGAATTAAATTGTAGACAAATATAATTACTCGGCCGACTATTACTGTATTATTGCTCCATGGTTAATCGCCACGTTAGTGTTTGGGTGAACGTTCGGGCTACATTTGGGTAAGGTTTTGGATTAGATGTATGTTTTGATTATGATGGATATTATAATGATTGTTGGTTTAATACAAATTTTAAAAACATGAATAAGCTGGGCAGTGGGTCCGGGTGGGGAGAGGGGGGGGGGGGGGGGGGTGCACACATTCTTAGGGGCATATACTCTATGTATGTCTATATTATTTTGTTTAAAGATTGTCCCTTTATCGATGTTTTGTATTGTTTGTGTTAAATTAGTTGGGGCGGGGTTATCCCTGCCGGAAAGAACACACTCATCCACAGTGTGAACACAGTGTGGACACACTGTGTTTCACAGTGTGGACCACAATGTTAAATTCGAGCGTTTTCACAGTGTGAAAACCAACTCACACTGTGAACACACTGTGAGGGCACTATCGCCGCAGTGTGGAATCGCCGGCGTTCAAAGTGTGTTAAACGATGCGCTCACATTGTGTATCTCAGCAATTTCACAGTGTGTTCACAATGTGGATGAGTGTGTTCTTTCCGGCAGGGATATGTCACTGCATAGGTGCAAATGACTGTCATTGAATCCTGAACTAATGCATGTGACTCCTATTATAATTATACTACATGCAAACTGCATGTGTCTGCGTATAGTATCCAACATAGTTTCAACATGTCTTCGCGATCAGCGCGAACTCGATTGTCCATGTTGAATCGGGCCCGATAGGGTCTGACTGGAAAAATCGAAGTCGTGATCGTGAGGCAATTCACACAGCGCCGATCCGACCGAGTCGGCTCTGTCTGCGCCGGGCTAAGACACACAGGTGTCATCATGTGAGACAGGTTAATTAACATTGTCGGATGTGGGGGATTACATGAAATCAGGTGGCAACTTATGTCTGCCTCTGCCTACATGCACACGATTCATCATTCCATTCCATTTCAAATCCCGAGGGAACATTCCATGATTTCCCGACAACAAAGTTAACATCCCATTGTTACATGACAAAGTCATACTTTCAGCCGCTCTGAGCTCCATTATAAAATGCGGTGAATAGTGGGCTCTGCCGTGTAATATAACAAAATATTATGGCAATCACGTGACTGTGTTGAGCCAATCGATGACTCGTATTTTACTCAGTCATAAAATAGTTTGTATTGTCTTTAAACTCCACTAGTACACTCTACACCATGCAAGTGTGCATAATAACCAATTTTGTGAAAATAATAGTACTGCGTGAATATTATTATATCGAAAATAAATATGCTTGTCTAATGTTGATAGCTAGGCAAAACAGGTAAATCGTTGAGGTCGTTTGCTCAAAAAGCATTATATTTATTCTGCCCGATAATAGGCTGATAACAAAACTCTCGAGGGGGGGGGGGGGGGGGGCAGGGTTAGGGGGCCTGTCTCGTGAGCCTATGGTTGATGGTTTTTTGTCTTAACTATTCTTTTTTTTACAATATTTTGGCAATTGTTATAAGGATAAAGGTTACATCTGCATGAACTATCTTATATCTATTGTTTTTAATATAAAAATAATGGTGTTACATCACTTAAGGCAGAGAACGGGGCGAACACACAGGACTTAAAATCGGCATCAAGTAGCGTAGCTACGGGGGGGGGGGCATGGGGGCGCGTGCCCCAATTATTAAAATATATATATATATAAAAACAAAAGGGGAAATCCTTTACAAAATAAAGAAATGCAAAGAGTATGCCCCCGCCCCCGCCACCAATAATACGCGCGCCACTCTAATCAGCCCGACCATGCACGCTACACCACTGTCTGTTTCTAATTAGTATTAGTTAATGTTTTGGCTTGATCTATAAACAATGTGTACCCCCAAAAAAAGGTTAGCTAAACATTTCAATTATTAAATGCTACAGATATTTGAAGGGAGTGATACAATCATGGTAGTCTGTTTCTATAGTAGTTTCAAACCCCATGTCAATTCACTGCAGAGTGCAGACGTCACGTGGGGGTGATGAGAGGTGGCTATCTAGAGGCATGTCGGCGAATTAATGTGAACACCCATCATCTAACGAGCTAGGGCATTAAAGGGATAGTTGAGTTTTGGTAAAGAGAGTACAGTTTTGGTCAAACTGAATTTTAGTAACCAAAACCTGCACCAATATACATTACAAACTAATAGTTATAACTCCACCATGCCTGAAAGGAATACAAAATTACAAATGACTAAGTAAACAGCCTGTTATCATTCAAAAAGAGCCGTTAAAACTCAAGAGGGCGCTCTCTAAACACTCATCGGTTTCAACCATTTTAAATAGAATATTGTGCATGCGATGTTTTGTTGAAAAAGTGATTAGATAGCGAGATAATCAACAACTATATAAAAACCTCTTTTGTAAATTTTTGAAAAGAGGAATCATTTTTATTTTTTGTTAACGGCTGGTTCAAAATTATCGAATAATTGTGGGGCCCCACAATTATTACAAATGGTTATGTTTATGGATATTTCAACCATTTCTGAACCGATTTTGATCAAATAAAGTTTATTCTGTCATTAAAATAGTATGCTCTTTCGAATTTGACACTTAGTTTTTCATTATCTCACAAAACAATTTTGTGTAGCGCCCTCTATACCAAAACTCAACTTTCCCTTTAAAATGTTAAAAGGAATCAGTAGCTTTTATCCAAACGACTCAAATCTAAATCTAGTGCCTGGCTGTTGTCTATCTAGTTGTTAATAGTAAACATTGTCCTCACCTCCTGGTACCTCAATGATTTTACAAACATTAGTTTAACTTTAAAACCCCATGCCATATTTATTCACTGCAGACATCACATGGGACGATGAGAGATGGATATCTATATATATAGAGGCATGTCAACTGTCAGTTGCCAATTCTTGCACACACTGGGACATCAAAGGGAATCGGTTAATTTGTCCTAATCGAACACAATAATGTGTTCCTTTAGCAGTTATCCTGTGCCTCGCTGTTTACCTCTCGCAAATAGAAACACGAAACATTTTTTCTCCTTTAAAATATTAAAATATATACAAATATTAAAACAAATAATGTATGATTGAATTCGAAATGAGCATACTTTTATTGGTATGTTTTCAACTGTGTACGGGGCAATGAATAAGCAATTTGTCGATGGTTCATTTTCTTGGCCATAATTATGTCATTTGGTATCTTGTTTTTAACATTAAACCCTCGAACATCACTCATTGGTTATATCATATCACTGGGATATGCGTTTTAAACACCCTAAATGAGGAGCAAGTTGCAACAATGTTACATGACTCCCTTTAATCTGAACTCATATCACTCAGCGAGCTGCCATATTACATTAATTAACCCTTCAAATTACGACGTGTCAAACTGGATGGAGAATGTATTCATCACGATACAAATGGTCTTGGATAAGGCGTTTCTGCGATATACTGCGGATAATTGCGATTGTCTGCGTTTAGCTGTGGTTACCTGCGTGCGAATTGTTATAAAAAAACGATTTAAACTGTCAACGCCATGCACTGTAATTAACTGCGCTTATGTGCGATAACCTACAACACGCTGCGACTATGCCTGCGTTTACCTGCGATCGGTTTAGTCGCAGAGGAATCCAGGGATTGTAACAGCACCGCATATTTCAACACCCTTGCACATTTATTTTCAACCCACCTGCATAAATAACTGCCTAAGTGCCTAGTACAATTACTTTAGATGACTGTGTTTAAAATCCGTGTTTGCAGTCCATGTTCAAGGGTAATTTGGAATGATTTGCTTTAGACACGTGGAGAAGTCATCAGACACAGCTGGCCGCTATTGGGAAGGAGACGTGTGTAAAGGCCCGGTCACATATCACCGGATAGCGTAAACGGATGCCCGACGAAATAGAAAATTTGCATTTAAATCAAATTATCCGGTGGAGAAAGTCGTCTCCATGCATTTGCCTCATGCACAACACATTCCGCCGGATAAAACAACTATTTCGCCTGACAATGAGCGGAAAAGAAACGCATACGAACGGGGACGAATTAGGATTGAAAATGTTACTCTCCGTCGGACGTCCGTTTACGCTATCCGGTGATATGTGACCGGGCCTTTAGCAGCATCAGCTCAACAGACGTGCAAGGATGAGACACGAGTATGAAAGGTCAAACAAAAACCTTGAAACTGAACCAGTGTTGTCAGCTGGTCAACTAAATTATCTGTGATGTAGAAACTGTATTGAGATTTGTCTGCTTCATACAATCACGACAATTGGACAATTTCAGCGTTTTACTATACCTCTATTCCTGCACGAGCAAATTTTCGTCGGGGGGGGGGGGGTGCTATTTCGCCTCAAGCCAATACAAAAAACACGTGTTCTTCACCGAATGCCTTTCCGAAATGGTATGATTTTGCCCCAAAACGTGTGTAACAATGTATTATTCTCCAAAAATATATAATATTGTTCGAGAAGAACATAATTTTGCCAGAAAATTAGATGATTAAGCCTCCAAATCAGATGGATTTACCTGGATTTGAGATGCCGGTTGTCCACCCAAATAGTAATATTGTAATAACTTTTGGGGTGAGGGGGAGGGGGGGGGGGGGGGGGCAGGGGGCTGTTGCCTCCAACATCCCGGATCTCCAGGCAACTTCCACCCCCGTTTTCTTCTCCTAAATGTATGTGTTCAACCGATCATAATTATAAAGTAAAAATCTAAAAACTACAACCTATATTGTATGTGTATAATCTAAGTCTATAGTGTATGATCAAGGAGGTGGTACCTCCTTGGTATGATCAATGTCATCATGTGAACAGCCCCATGATGCATCAGAATGTACATGTTCATAAATCGAACTTGACAGCCCACACTGAGAATGCTGAATAAACTATCCTCCGTCCTAAGTTAAAGAGCAATTTAAAAGAACTGTATTGGAACTTGGAAGTACAAAAAATGGTCCATTTCAAAGACCAATACAAAATAGTTTGAAATAATAATGTATTGTTCACATGGATATGGTTCCCATGACGACATCATCACTTTAATTACATAATTTATGACCCACCCCTGCACAGCTATGGTGAATGCTAGTGGTAAAGGGGGTACAGAATGTCTACCCCCTCCCCCCTCCCTCTCACGACTACAGAGTGTCTTTAATACCAGCATTCATGATCTTATCCCTTGCCAATTTAAGTCGTGTCAACTGTTAAACTTTACAGACAAGTCCAGGTTTGGAGGACGGTCTGCACTGACTGCATGTACATTGACACATCGCTATGTGAACATTCCGCTAGCGCTGGGAGTCGGGCCAGGTTGCATCTCATGGGCTGGCCTTTTTTTTTAAAACCATGTTTACAAGGAACGGCTGTCACGAGCGACTATCACATGAGCAGTAGCAGCATCGATATAAAAAAAAATACAAGTACGACATGAGAGACACCGAAAATACATTTGCAAACAGTTTATTTGGGACATTTCAAAGGTGTATTCTATATAATGAAATTAAGCATTAGTGTTTGTGATTAAAAAAATTATAGAAAAAAAACACAACATGAAAGAGACCGAAAATACATGTGCAAATAGTTTGCGCAAGGAATTAGCACCATTTTCAAATTATATATACACAAGATCGACACAAAAAAGAAAGAATACAAAATTATAAAATGTCCGTCTTGAGTACATGAAACGTCTTCCTCAAACAAGAGCCACCTGCACCTGCAATTTTCGATGTACTCTTTATAGAAAACAGGCTGCACTTTTAGTTTCAAGCACGGGTCTAATGAATGAAAATTGATCTCAACCTATATGGAGATGTCATTAAGCAACGAGAGTTACCATGGAAACTGTTATCGGGATGCTTACAATTTGACATCGGATGTTCTATCCTCCAATACATCGTGCTTCGAGGTAAACCTAAATACGACAGGGATTTCCATCCCTTTAGGAACTACTATTAAAATGGATGGGAGTGACGGAATGGTATTATGAAAACTTGAACCTTCAACGTGATGCAGCGATTACGCGTAATATGTTGTACTCCAATTTAGAGTGTATTCTCTTTGATCACTTTCGTTTCTAACACAATGTGTGAAGTCGACTAATGCCCGGCGCAGACAGAGCCGACTCGACCCGATCCGACTGGTTTTCAGCCTGATTAACTCAGTATATGCGCTGCCTTAGGACTCCGTTTTTTCAGTCAAGTGCCAGTCGGAGGTCATTCGAGGCCGATTCAACATGTTGGATTGGCTCCGACTGAGCGAAACTGACTTTAGCCTGACTGAAAACCAGTCGGATCGGGTCGAGTCGGCTCTGTCTGCGCCGGGCTTAAAAGATTTCAAGACATGTGACACTATACATGTATATATCCGACGGGGGGAAATCGTCTATTATTCGGAGAGGGAGAAATGGGACTTTGTAGAAATCGAGAAGGGTGCACACAAAAAAAGAATACAAAGTTACTATATAATCTGGAAAATGTTTGAAATGTATAAAAAAAATACGTTATTATTTTAAAAAGAACCAATAAAATAATTAATAATTAGATACTCGGAGTGACAAATGTATTTTCCATAATTCCATTTAGATGTGAAATCGTGTATCCCCACTCAAAAAACGCAATTAGAAAACTGTCGAATAAAAGAAATAGATCAAAAGAAAACCAGAATTTGCATAAACGTATTACAATAATTCAAGAATTTCACAAGTGATACACTATAAAATCATCTTTAGTTCATACGCGATGCAATGTGTGACAGTCGTGTTACGTATTTCTCATCTGTTTTATTCCCCCTTTTGTGTGTATAATATAAAGGGCGGAAACTATCCATTATGCATGCCAACCAAAAATCTCTTGCTGTCGAGAGCAAAATTGCCAACCTATATCAATCAGTCCATGGTTTCTGTTACCTCCTCTAGAAGTTAACCCTCCCCATAACATGTGCCTTTGTACAAGCTGAGTCCGATATTCAGCGGGGTACTGCCGCAGCTCTGGCGACCTGCGGTGGCGGAGACACGGGACGGGTGCTGTCCTGAATCAGTAATCAGTGGCGTAGGCTATAGGGGCGCGCGGGGCATGTTCGGAAGGGGGCGGGGTTGATGGGGGTGGTATTGGGGGTTGCAACTTTAATCAGACGATGTCGACCTCATCTGAGGTCATTATCACCTCAGTAACAGTTGTCTATAATTATTCGAGCAGCGAGTGATGTTTTCGGGCAAAAGCATGAATAGACCAGATATATTTGTATTTCATGTGTGTTTGTTTTCTATGTGGAAATATATTCAATTCAATTCAAACATTAAGTAAACCACGAAAGCTTGCCCGATGATGATCCGACATAGCACCAACCGATGTATGCAAGACGGATTCCGATTATTAATGTTCATTATTTATTCGGGACAGTAATTGGTTATAGTTTTTAACATGGTACTGATGTCTGCAGGTCATCAGTTGCGTGTAGTAATTGAATATGATTGTTAGTGAGCTGTGAAAACGATTTAAAGCTAAAATTTATTTTATCTACGTCACTAAAATATTTGTTGCCAAATCGGTATTCTGAACCTGTACTTAAGGAATAGCGATTTGCCAAAATATATTTTAGTGACGTAGATATGATGTAGATACAATACATTTTTAACTTAAAATCATTTTCAGAATACACCCCCTGGTTTATGAATAGGAATATTCAGGCAGGGGGATGACAACCATATGTGACACATGTTGAGCCCGTCCGCCCCTGAATCAGTAATTAGCGGTGCGCGTGAATCACGAGGCGGTGCACACTGATGAGAAGCATTTGGACGCATAATGACAGAGATCGATGGGGCGTAGCTAAGGGGGTGGGGGCGTAGCTAGGGGGTGGAGGCATAGCTAAACGGGTGGGGGCGTCAAGGAAGGGTAATTCCACCCCTTCCTCCCACTGGGAAATTATTGCCTCATGCATTGCTATTAAATGATTATGAATCGACAACAAATTGCCGATTAGTAGCATTCAGACCCGTGGCAGTTAGCGGTGTAGTCCCAAGATCAAGCCGGAAAGAGGAGGGGGGGGGGGGGGGAGGGGGGGGGGGGGTGGCTGATAGGTATCCGATGAATGTTCCAGCCTTTGCGAAAAGAAAATTGGAGCTATGTACTTAATACGTTGGTAATTTCTGTTGTAAGACATGCAATTCTGGGTAAGAATTATGTCGGGCGAGAGGAAGCAATTGTACCCTGCCCTTGCGACCCCATCTCATTAGGCAAGCTATACTTGCGATAGACTGTCCCAAGGAGGTTTCCTTGGACTCTAGCACGACACATAGAACCGAGATTTACAGAATTCCTTAGTTCCTTAGAGTTCCTTGCACGTTTGGGATGACTCAGCTATGCCTCTTAATCCGCGGTTTCGGAGCTCTGTATTGACATGAGGGCGTTAATTAGGTTAATATTTTCCCGACTTTCCCTAAAAACATGTTGGTTGCGTATGAACGCAAGAACCGTACGTAGCAAGTCCGATTACCCTTTGCGCGCGCTCAAGGTGCACACCGAACTACGAGATAGTCCGCCACTTGACACGAGTCCTCAAAACGCGTTGATATTTGGTTTTCGCGGGAAACTTTTGCTGAACTTTATTTTTTATTTTGTTGGAAGGAAGTCCACACTTGTCTTTTTCTGGAATATTCAAATAATAATTGTATTCATGTTGGAAGATTTGGCTTTCCTGGAATATCTTCCTTTACCATGATGCAAATATAAACACAGGATTAAGCAACACCCAAAATAAATGGTACGTATTTACTTTGTATTCCCTTTAGTTTTATTCCCTTTATTGTTTAATTTGAACTTTGGTACATTACAACATTTGTAGGCCACCTCATCAAATATTGAATCGTCGGTTGCTCATGAACCTGTACGATTAAAAACAGATAAAAGAAACACATGACGCGCTTATAAATGTTTCGTTTTGTTGTTTACATAGCCTGGGTGATCATAGTGATATTGTTTATTCTGAATATCCGTATTTATTCAGATCGATATAGGACTATTATACGAGACCACGGAATTCGTCATTCAAATCGTGTTTCAAGTGCATCATTGATGCGTATTTATCAAGCTCATCATTATGTATTTTTGAATTGAGTAATTGTTCATGTATATTTTCATGCATTCATTTCATCGATATACACTCGTTCTCGAATTCTATATAATATATAATCCACGAAACGTGCGTAGAGGCCGGGTGGTCAAATTCCAATATAGGTATGTACTCTGGTGAAGTTATACATTCGTTGATTTATCTTTCTAATGACAGATAAGTAAACGATGATTATTGTCCCCTTATAAATATGAATTTATTAATATTTTATGTTGGTCCAAGTTTACTCAAAATGCTTGATTAGTAAAGCTAATTAGGAAATAAGAAAACTTGGCAAGTCCCTCCAAAAAATGTCCTGTCTATGGTCCAACTCTGATCAATGTATTGAATCATCTATCCAATTATGCAATGGAGAACTTGCTTGAAGTGAATGGAACCGATTAATATTGTCATTTTGTCAAGTGTGTTTAATTATAACAAAATTAAATTAGTTCACCTTTAATAATAATAATAATAATAATCTCGATTTATATAGCGCCTAATATGATTGATAATTATGAAGGGAAAGGGGGCATACAAGGTAAGTCCAAGTATAGTTATGGGCCCCGTTGCAGAAAGAGATACAATCGATTGGAAGTTACAATTATTGATTGTAAGTTAAGACAATTTGCGCGTTTCACCCAATCAGATTTGCGCTTTTAGAACACATGATCTGACTCACAATTGATTGTAAGTTACAATCGATTGTATCTCTTTCTGCAATTACGGGGCCATGGCCGTATTGAATCTCACTTGGTATACCTCTGTCCGACAAGATATACAGTATAATTATACAGCATTACTACATGATTTTTTATTTCACTTGCATTGAATTTATTAAACACTTATTTTGTTAAAACGATCTAGTAACTTTGTTGGCAAGTGCAAAAAGTGCTGAGTGATAAATAAAATGTGTACTGGAGTGATCTATATAATATGTCCACAAAGTAATGTGTGAAAATGTCACGTTAATTGGATGTTTTGGGGCTGAGATATGAGCAAAATTGCAAAGTGATATTTACTAACTCAGTGTACTTACTTTGTACACGGCATGAAATTATCCCGTAGACAATAATCTGAACACTTCAATCGTAAACATCTTTTGAACGAAATGGAAATTTGAAAAACCGAAACCTGTCCCGTGCTGTTATTGTTAATATGAATATGATAAGGTATGGGGGAACCACTAGAGTTCCAAGACGGTTTTGAGGATTTGGACAATGTTACTAATTGTCCGTTTACGAATAGTTGTTAACCATACACTATACATTGGGTGATTTCAAGTATGGTGTTTAAGAGTTTCCACACAAACACCAGTTTGATAAACACTAACACCAGCCCTAAACACCATACTTGAAATCACCCAATGTATTCGGACACGAAGTGAACCAAACGTGGCAAATCCAACAACAGTCCCGCGCTATTTTGTTTAATGAAACTTGTTAGATCATAGGTGCTACACAATCCTATTGTACTTGCTTTGAACTGATTAAGTAATATAATTTTGTTCAAGTTTTGTCAATTTTGTTAACGGTAGTTGTGAAGCACAGTAAAATATTATTGGACAGTACGAAGGGCGCAAAACAAGTATATGGTCTATATAAATCATTGCATCGGCAGCTATAAGAAGTGCACTACAATATTACATATTATTACATTATTATGTCAAGTTTATCAATTTCGTTATCGATTTAAACTATTCGGACACGAAGGGTACACAACGTGGCAATTAGACCTAGTCCAAGTATGGTCTAGCCCTGATGTAGTTAAGATTGATGAATCATCTCTCGGAGGAGAAGTGAGTTAATTAGTGACGGAAGTCCCCCTATATCCCTAGGAGAACACTTGCTTCTGTAACTGTGATGTGTACAGTAATAAGAGCTCAGTTCCAAAAGGCGCTTAATCCACTTTCCATACAAATTGAGTTAACGATATATCTACATTTCTAGGCTACGTAGCTATCTAGGAATCCACATTTTCCGACAAATTACTCACTCAAAATCAAAATATAGAAAGTTCTATTTTCATATTCCCATAGGCACGTGTACAAGGTTGGGCAAAGAAACCTGTTTTCCTCGAAAGTTTAAAAGTGGATATAGCGCCTTTTGGAAGAAAGCTCTTTATGTCATAGTATCAGTCAACCTAACCTTTTGATTCAGTGAAAAATAATATATTTTGGTTCCTAGGAGACATATGCCCCTATGATATACGTGATATAATTAAGAATAGTGCGCTTTCTCACAAGCTATAACTAAATTATATTAATTCTATGTAAATTGAATATATTACAGATTTGCGTGGTCATCATGATCAGCTAAATATAATACCCGGCGTTGCGGAAAATTAATTTGTCAGTTAATTTCAGACAATATTTTATTAGATCGATTATCAGATTAATATTACACTTATTATTGGTGTGCATGTATCACTATTATGATCAGTTAATTGATGAAGTCTAAAACCACTAAATATGTACCATAAGTGAAAAAGTGTGTCTCCAGTGATTCTGGTCTTCTAGAGAAGAGATTTTACTTTACACCAGTTAAATTGTACTTTTACTTGATAGTGAGGGTCCTTCTCGTAAAAGTAACCATAAATCCAAAGCGATTGAAAGTAAAATAAACAATTGACAGGGGATAGAATATGGCTGAGGTATCAAAAACCCCATGTCCCCAAGACAAAATCGTTCATTTTTTCCAGGTTTGTAAAAAAATAAGAGTACACAGGAGCAAAATAAGTGCGGTTTTACAACAGCAGCACAGTGTTCTATGAAACATAATACAAAATGTTATGATCCCACTTTATTTAAAATGTTGATGGCCATTGGAAATGTGTCGCCAAATCTAGTGAAACCTACGTTACCATTATCTTACTAAATAAAGGGATATGCTTAGATGCTCACATCTGTACAGTTATCTTATTTTTCTAATGATGAGAACATGGCATACAAGTAAAAACATATTTAAAAGTCAAGATACAAAAGAAATGTGACTGGGAATATAAGAAAGAGACGGGATAAAATAGTAGATTTAAGAGGTGTAACATACGTTACCACAAATTGTAAATATAGGTAACCACTATGATGTAAATTACTCTACTGGAGTTCAGGCCAATGAAGTAGATTGATATCACACAAAAAATGAAAATTAAGTTCAACTAAATGTTGCTTAATCAACCAAATGATGTAACATACGTTACCAGGTGATGTAACATACGTTACCAGGTGTAAAAAAATGTGTGTAGGATATACTTAATAACTATTTAAATTGATAGCAAACTGGTTAACGCCATCTATATGTGGTTAAGGGTGAGCTTATCAATCATTTTCAAGGCCAAAATTGTATTCAAACAACACTAAATGTAACATACGTGACCAATTTGAAACATACGTTACGGCCAAATTACATATCTTTGGAAATCGTTAACGGACACCTGACTAGATGAATGTTCACAAAATATGTTTTAGTGGTTTTATTAACACTTCGTTGTTTATTTTCATGGTTGTAACGTTCAGTTAACAACTTTGAAACTAACTAGCTAACATGTGAAATGTTGATGGTAACGTATGTTACACCTTTTTATCAAAATGAAGCACACATTTTTTGAACAGTAACATTACGTGCTAATTTTCTCGGAGTATATACTACCAAGTATGCACTTTAGATTGGCATTAAAATCAAACGTTTAGCGAGAACTTTATTTTTGACATTTTCTGACTTTTCAGTTGTACATAATTAGTGGTTAGTTTGTTAAGGATTTCATTATTCATTCGGAGCATTTAAATTGCATAATGTATTTGTATAGTAGTATGTACATTTTCATATTATTTTAGTTTAATTAAATTGTTGTATATTTGACGCATACCAATTTAGTTCTCACTGCATACATTGCAACTTTGCATTGCCATGATTTGTTCTTAATTTTTTAATAATGACAAAACATAATCCTCAATGTTCTGCCCCCCTTCTACCACCCCTCTTTCGCCCCTCCCATGCATTTTCGCTCTACTCTCCCCACTCCCCTCTCTCGATTATCACTCCGGACCGACTTAACTTCTTCTCATCAGCCTGTCGTTCTGTTTGCGTTTCATTTACCGTATGTCCTCATTGATTACCTATTATAGATATCACTCGAAGTCGAAATGTTTCCAGAAATGACGACGCATAATGTTTGATCACTATGTTTACACTCCCTTCTACCGATGATAAGGAGAAAATATTCGTTGCCTTTAACCCTCTTTGCTTAGTGCCATATACAGTATGTTCACACATTGTGTGTGGTTAAACACTTGCATTATCCTTGTGTGGTATTAAAAGTGTTAATTATGTTATCATATCTAGACATAACCTGATAACAGAGAACACTAATGTTGACATTCGAGTACGAAGTATATTTTAAGGACGCACTTTATTTTAAATCTCAACTTTTTGAAATAAGATACACAGTACCATGTGTAACGTACGTCTCACATTGTAAGTATACATATTCTCATTTTATGAAATATACAACCATTCTCCGTAGAGAATTTCATCTTATATATAATCACCTTAGTTATCTCGCGATGATGGTATGTCGGGCAACCTCGGTAAAGCTTTCATGATCACCAGAAACAACATTTGCTATTTATAAATACCTACGCTATGCATTATTAAAATTAATATCTTGGCGAAACCGGTCGGTTGTCAAATGAAGGAGGGTCGATCGGACCATTGAAATTAAATTGGTATCACCGTCTCCCTGTATACCGATGGTTGCCATGGTGATATGTCATTCCCCTCGTACGTAAGGTCTGTGTTGAGGTGGCAGTGGCGCACCGTCTGTTCGTGTTTGCACTCAATATTATTGACGTGCCTTTAACGCCGACATGTATCTCTCCGTTTAATATTTGATAACACATTTCATAATATAGATTTTTTTTTTTTTGCGCTCGACTCGTATGTCTGCGACAGTGGTTGTATTATCACTGCGACATTTATACATACGAATACACGTGTCAGTATGTTATAGAGCTCTTCAGTGGTATAGAATGACAATAGGCTGTACATTACTACTGGAATGATAATGTGGGATTATATTACGGAATCCGAAATAATACAGCATTATTTTTCGCTGTGAGTTGGGTTTGATGTCAACAAGTTGATTTGTAAAAATCAAGATGGATCTTGTCGGTTAGAGGGCTCAATAAGGTGTTGTTGTGTCATCTACTAGTTGCTACAGTATCGTTTATCAGACCGCCATGCATGACCACGGAAATTATCTTCTAACTGTTATAAAATGCATTGTTAATATTTGATATGAAATTATTATCGAAAGATCGAAGGCTCTTATCCGTGTCATGGACTCATTCCGGTGGACATTTCATTGGTTTAGAGAGACGATTCTTTAATTAATATAACATGCCATTGGTATATGAATATTGGAAAGATTGGGCAAGGGATGAAAACGTATTCGCATAATTAATATGTATTGTGTGTTACGTTGCATGCGTGTTTGAGATGTTCGTATACATTGATATGTAGGAGGAAAACTGAAGAGTAAATCTTGTGATGATGACGTGGATTTATAAATGCGGATTTATCTTTCCTTCGAAGGTATCTGTTATCACACTCACACGTGGATACAATAAAGTGGTTCTTTCATGTGGGATATGTTTGCATTGGTATTGGAATTCCTCGAGATCTTACTCTCTGGTTCGAAGAAATCCCTGTTTCTTTTACTGGACCTTTTCTCCATCACTTTTGTGAATCTGCGTGATCGATCTCAGAATTGAGATGCATCGACTGGCCTTTACTTTTAACTTGGCTTTCGTATCTAGGCCTTTCTTTCAGTAAAGCAGATTCCATTCTACGGACTGATACGGTTGCTTCTCCTATTGCGAGATCCGTTCAATACGTATATGATTGTCGTCAGAATCTAAATTATTATCATCTAATTTTGTATACACGACTCTTCAATCAAGATTGTGTTTCTCCGTCGTCATTCTGCATCTGATTGTGCTACGTTAATATTCAGTGCTGATATAAGAATTGATGTGTATTGATTGTGCTTGACATGATGCAACATTTGTCAATTAAGGAGCAGTTTACGAATACGGAGAATGTTGCCATTCGCTTCGCTGCAGTTCCATTTGTCATCTTTGAGATGTGATGAATACCTAGACGATAGGGTATAGCAAATTTTGCCGTATACATGATTGTTTGCTCCTCCTCCATCAGTGCCGTGGCATGGTTGGACTAAAATAATAGGGGGCCGCAAATTATTGGAGGCATGCACATCACTCTTTTGTATTTCTCTGTTTTGTTTAAGGGGAAATTCCCCTTATGTTTATAGTGCTTGTATTGTATTATTAGGGGGCAAGTGCCCCATCCCCCCCCCCCCCCCCCCCCCAACACCAGGCTGCTCCACTGCCTCCAATACAATAATTTTGTTTGTCTTTTGCTGGAGATGCCGCCATTTGCTACTTGACTGAATTCGCCACTTCACAGAAGACGCTAGCCTATTATTATGTGCTCCATTTTGAAATTGTATCGTCGTTGACCGTGTTGTTCTAGAAGGCTCGAGGCAATTCGTTTTATTGATTGATATTCTTTGCATCAATTTGATTCGATTGTATAGCGCCCCTGTATTCCTGAATTGTATTCTCTCCAAGTTGAAGGAACTCTGAATGAATGGCATTAGAAGAGTATCACATTAATTCAATTTTGACATTTCCACGCATTGTGACGTTATTATGATTGTGATGGGCGTATACATTTAGAAGAATGACAATTATTTCCAAAGGAGTTTTCTTTGTGTAAATGCATACTTATATACCTGTAGTGTATGTTTCAGATCACCATCACTCGATTTATAATAAGTGCGTTGGTTATAGACTTGTCTAGCTTGTGCCAATCGTCGTATAAGGGCATTACAGATGGAAGCGGAATATCAAAATGCATTAACGGAAGTTTTTAATGTAAAAATACCAACCTGTTGATGTGCAGATTCATACCACGATACCTGTTACCTGCCGTCGTGCAAGAACATAAAATCAACTGGGGAAATTACTTTCGTGAACATGTTGAACTGGTTTGATCAAGATCACGTGTAATGTGCAAACAAAATGGAGTACAGCGAACATTATTATTTGGACAATGATTTAGTCCAGTATTTCAACTGCATGCATGCACATGTATACAAACAATAGGAAATAATGTAGACAATGACGACATTCTCAATCAACCAAACTGTGGGTTAACATGAGCATGGTTACGTGAACAGTGGATGAGTTGAAATATATGAGGGAACTATTATCAACATTTTTACCAAGAAAGGAATATATAATCTGAACAAGATGGAGAAGCAACTTCTGCGAGATTTGCGGCCCGACTCGCCGGCCAACATCGTATCGCGGAAATGGGATCAGGGCGGTAGGTGAAATTAATGATTTTGATTATTTTTATTTGAAAATGTATTTTTTGTATCCATAGTTATTGGTATAGCGTGGGCGTATGGGGACACCAATCACTGTACATTCTTCATACCTATACCACCGTATTAAGTGACCCGCCCCCCCCCCCCACCCCTACCCCCAAATATATATCTGTTCACATTATGTATGCGAGGGGCGTGCCCCTTGCCTAATGTCCTGTAGTTACGCCACTGTTCAGAATAATCATGGTAACTGCCACTTCAGTGACGAAACCCGCCTTCTAGTGAACCCTATATGTTGTAATAGTAACAAATCGGTCATTTTACACAGCTCTTCTTCACCTTGCTATCCGTAAACGAGGTTAACCGAACATTACATATTTCGTCCGAATATTAGCATTTTCAAAAAGCCCAGAGGGAGGGGGTGTACCCCCTTGCCCACCCCCCCCCCCCCCCCCCCCCCCACACAATACATGCTCCTGTTATTGAAATGCCCATCATGCCGTACCCACGGGCATTCCGGGATGCAATTACAATATCATATCAAGTCCTGATTGATGTATAGAATTGATTTCGTGCACCGCAGGTAATGTATAATGTAAGTGGGTCAACCGTTATGTTAATTTAATTCCGCTGATGATTAAATTAGTGAATCGGGTATTAATATTATGACCGTATATATTGATGCCAACATTGGATTGCAATTGAAGGACATTGTCGTAATGATTATTGGTATTCGAATTGGATATATCAACCATAGAAGTCTTGATTTTGTAATGGAAGATGCATCTGAATGTTAAAGGACCTAAAGAATAATAATAATAATAATAATAAATCATTTATAGAGCGCGGAAACTATGTGTATATATTCTACCGCGCATATTAATATTAATACCCATGGTCATCAGGTACATTTCAAACCCACACAATGATATTGCCTATTATATTCCACATACTAAGAATCTTGCTCTACGATTGGTCAAAAGTTAATCACGTGATGAAGCATAGTTTCGCCCATCATTGATGGGAGAAGAAAACTTCGTTACACTCTGTAGATATCTTTGGTGAAAGTGTGTTGCACTCACTAGATAAAAAGTACTATCTAGTGAGTGCAACGCACTTTCACTGCAGTTGCATTGACTTGACTGTGGAGCTCGTGTGTGGCTAGTCAAATTCCGTACCCAAATGATGTGGCGGGGTTCTCTATGCGCGCGAATTACAAATTTAATTGTATTCGTTGTGCATACAGTACACGTACGTAGCACACTGTTCAAGCTCATACGCTATGCATGCACTGTGTATGCATACGTATCGTACATATTAGTATAACAGTACACGGTTAGGTTTGCTGCGTTGCCGTTGTTATTGTTTAATTGCTTGTTCTGTTGTTCGACGTAAGATTTGAGTTCTAACGGAGCTGAAATGGAACTTTTTTTGCTTGAGAGTGAAGTAAAGTGTTCCAAGATTATTGCGAATGGTGGAAACAACATACACATTGGAAATTGGAATAACATTGATGTTGGTAAGTAGATCAAACCTAGAGTAGTAGTAGTAACAGCTGTAATTAAGACTTGCGTTAGACTAGGCCTGCTTATACTAGACTCGATCTACCGTTCGATGTGGAATATAAAGCAAATAATCACCTTTTGGTTCAGGCGATGGCAAACTATCACTTCCTCGGCGATCTGAATGTATACGCTATCTTTCCTCAGCTTCGCTTCGGAAAGATAGCTACATCCAGATCGCCTTGGAAGTGATAGATTGTCCCATCACCTTCACCAACGGTAATTATTTGCTTACTACTCATCCTGCATGCATCATTTTGTGCACGGAAAAGGGATTTCAAATTAACTGAATTATTTCATTTGGCCTCGTAGTACTGACGGACTCATGTTGAAAATAATAAGATAATTCCAGTTTACTAATTATTCGGAAATAGATAATGGAACTAACCATTAATATAGTCGAATTAGAAGTGTAGTGTTAAGAAAACACAACTGGCAGACTTTTACCAATATGTCATTCATCCTGATTGCATCATATTATCATTTGTGCATGGAAAAGAGGTTAACTTGAACAATAACATTTCGTTGGCCCAAAGTTTTACTGTATCAATTTAAGAACTAATCGACAGTTACTGTTCTATGTCTACTAAAGCTGCTACAAGAAGTCTTCAATCATTTTCCTTTTCAAAAATAAAAACTTAAACGTCATGTACAATATTATAGGCTTACATGTTTTCAAGATTATAAGGAATCAAACTTCACAAATGATTATTTGTTTGTTCTGAAATTGTACTTTGGATAAAATGTTTGGTTAAATATTAATATAACATAAACGGAAAACGATTAAACAAGAAGTATGCGAGATGTTATAGATTATCTTGGTGAATGCAACGACGTGACCTGTATGAAAATAAGTTAATATTGCCGTGATTATACTGTTCTATACTACGCATCGTCTTTCTCCAGTCATGCCATCTCGAGTCCGAACAACACCGTCAACGGCGTCCGTCGCGCCTCCATGGGGAATACTAGGATTGTCAAACAATGGATTCGTAACTGACGTCTTCCGCGCGACTCTCCTCGCTCTTTCATGCTGGTCGATCTCCGTTTCGTCGCAAACGCGCTTCACGCACAGCGGTAATCGTCCGGTCGGGTGGTTGAAGCGGTAGTAGAACATCATGAGGAAGATACCGAGGAAGAAGCACCCTCTATAATCGTCGATGTTGGAATTAATGGTATCTCAAAACAATACGTCACGAAGCTTCTCCGAATTTATGTCAAAACTTTAAGATGGCAACAACGAAGGAAATTCAGCGTTCAGTACGTGGTGAAAAACACAATGGCGGCTTAAACAAGGGTTTCATATATTGCCCGTGTTCCGTGTTTGTTAACGCATCGAAGACCGAGATGAAATTTACAATTTCGATGAAATAGTATAACTGATCATACTTGAATAACTGGATTTAATAATAAGATTTTGGTAGGTATTTGATAATACGATTGTGGTTCATTTAATGTAGTTCATGAATGAACTACATTAACTAAACCATAATGACGGTCTGAATTTCTTTGAAATTTATTGTATTTAATATACTACGCGATGTGTGTCAATACACAATGTATCCGGTTCGCTGAGCACACCAGCTATTATGAATGGTATAATTTTCTCCCATCACTCTCTTCGAATGGTCATGATTATAGTTAGCTCAGAGGCGCAAAACATGTCTTGTACTATTCAATGTAATAAATCGAAACTAATACCGTTTTAAAACTTGTATAGTATTATGCAGGCCCCTAGCCAGGGGGTGAGTTGGATGTCTGTCTTGGCGACGAACACCACCCCCCCCCCCCCCCCCCCCTCTCCCCCTTGACAATTTTCCTGGCTATGGTCTTGTTATGTAAAATTGTCAAAATTAAACGAAATCACTAATTGGAGATCGTTGGTTGGCTTATATTGTAACAGAATAATGGAATAGGTTTTGATTTTATAAAATCTCTCCCTAATTATGGAGAGATTAAAGATCGAATTGAAAAGCGTCCAGGAACTCTTTTAGATTGTCGTCAAAAGTACCCAAATTTGAATACTTCGATCGATCAAAAATATCAACATAATGGATTCTTTAACATTTGTAATTTTCAATGGAACTATCACATAATCATTCAAAAGAATCGTACAAAGATATTGGTTGATATCAGATTAAAGGTTAAAGGACTCGTACACACATCATCTATGTATCATTTGATCATATTTATTCGCATATTACAATTGACCACATTGTGAAATAATCATAAAAGGTGGAATATGTATGACAAATATATGAAAAGGTAAAATATGCAAAACGAAGAAAGACATAATCTCTTCCAACTTGACAACCATTATAATGATTAATTTTATAGTCATGTAGTTGCGAAATGTGTCCAATATACAAACACGGTGGTAAAACATTAACAAACGTAAACAAACAACATTACTGTTAACACATATATCTGACATAGCTGTTCACATGACCTTATAGACTTACTTTTCACGATAACTGAATTACTGTCGATACATAAATAATTATGGTTAACATGAATTGATTTAATGGATCATAAATCACGTATTCACACAAACAACCCTATATTAAACTAATGAGGATCATTCAGTCATGCTGTGGGGTGGGGGGGTGGGGGGGGGGGCGTGCCCCCAATAATTTATCTCATACAATCTTAGACCTTTATAGACTTACTTTTCACGATAACTGAATTACTGTCGATACATAAATAATTATGGTTAACATGAATTGATTTAATGGATCATAAATCACGTATTCACACAAACAACCCTATATTAAACTAATGAGGATCATTCAGTCATGCTGTGGGTGGGGGGGGGGGGGGGGGCGTGCCCCCAATAATTTAATCTCATACAACTACATAAAACATACATGTAATGGGTAATCCGTAACAAAATAAAGTAAAACATTCGTGTGCCCCCCACCCCCCCACCCCCCCCCCCCCCCCCCCCCCCCCACAAAGTTGTATTGTTATAAACAAAAATAAACTAGAATACTTTTCTTAGGCCAAGAAACATAAAATAAAATTGGTGCATCTCCCGTGCCAGGAATCAACACCGGGCCGCGTGGGTGAAAACCACGATCCTAACCACTAGACCACACGGGATTATTGGTGCTATGTCAGTACCCAGGTAGCTAAAAACGGGTTACCAGTTACGTAGATATTATGTGGCGGGGGAGGGTAGGCTACATCACAGAATGTTCCTCACCGAGGAGGTTAATCACATCTTCACATGGTATAGCGCTGGCCGTACGAATAATACTTGTACATGTAACAACATTAAAGGGATAGTTGTATAGAGGGCGCTACACAAAATAAAAAAAAATTGTGGGATAATGAAAAACTGAGTGTCAAATTCGAAAGAGCATACAATTTTAATGACAGAATAAACTTAATTTGATCAAAATCGGTTTAGAAATCGCTGACATATCCATAAACAGAACCATTTGTAATGTGGGGCCCCCACAATTATTCGATAATTTTGAACCAGCCGTTAACATTTTTTCTAAAATGCTTCCTCTTTTCAAAAATGTACAAAAGAGGTTTTTTAAATAGTTGTTGATAATCTCTCTATCTAATCACTATTTCAACAAAACATCACATGCACAATATTTTATTTAAAATGGTTGAAACCGATGAGGGTTTAGAGAGCGCCCTCTTGAGTTTTAACGGCTCTTTTTGAATGATAACAGGCTTTTTACTTAGTCATTAGTAATATTGTATTCCTTTCGAGCATGGTGGAGTTATAACTATGAATTTTTAATGTAATGGTGCAGGTTTTGATTAATAAAATTCAGTTTGACCATAACTGTACTCTCTTTACCAGAACTCAACTATCCCTTTAAATGAGTAAGGCACAACATTGTAATTAAAGATAACAAATATGAATAAAACATCTTTATTGTATTGACAAATTGGCATGATTATATTGACTATAAATTATCGATATAAATTGGAATAGCAAAAGTAGGAATAGTGCAATGCACCAACTTAGAGTACTCGACTGGATCAGGATCAATTATATATAAATTATATATCAATATTTAGTATGACTCCATTAACTACAACGTAGTCTACAACGTAGTGATGCAAAATTCGATACAATAATTTAAGTGGCGTTAGAAAAGCAAAACGTTTTCAGCTTCCTTTTTTTAATGAAAACAAAACAATTTGAAATGCTTCTGGACTCGATAGAAGATAACGAGTACCAAGACGTGTGTCATTCATTCTGATTGCATCATTTCTGCATGGAAAAGAGGTTAAACTTGAACCATAATTATTTGGCCACATGGTACTGACTGTATCAATTTAAGAACTAATCGATATTTACTGCTCGATGTCTACTAAAATTGCAAAAATAACGCTTCAATCATTTTCATTTTTAAAAACAATACTTCAACGTCATGTACAATATAGGCTATACATGTTTTCAAGGTTATAAGGAATCAAGCTTCACAAATGCGATTATTTGTTTGTTCTAACATTGTACTTTGGATAAAATGTTTGGTTAAATATGAATATAACTTAAACGGAAAACGATTAAACAAGAAGTATGCGTGGATGTTATAGAATATCTTGGTGAATGCAACGACGTGACCTGTATGAAAATAAGTTAATATTGCCGTGATTATACTGTTCTCTACGCACGGTCCTTCTCTCAGTCATGCCATCTCGAGTCCGAACAACACTGTCAACTTCCGTCGCGCCTTCCAAATCGTGTGGAACACTACGATTTTCAACCATGGATTCGTAACTGACGTCTTTCGCGCGACTCTCCTCGCTCTTTTCAGGCTGGTCGATCTCCGTTTCGTCGCAAACGCGCTTCACGCACATTGGTAACCGTCCGGTCGGGTGGTAGAAGCGGTAGTAGAACATCATGAGGAAGATACCGAGGAAGAAGCAGCCCCAGACGATGACCAGAGCGGGCAACCCGTACATCTTCTCGCGCGACTCCTGCTCGGTGTACCACAGCGCGATCATCAACGTGTTCTCGACGAAGACGACGCCGTAGAACACCAGCGCTCGGTATCTCGTCCTCCCCTCCTTCATGTTGAAGAAGCAGAAGATGTGGATGACGCCGATGATGGCGTCGAAGAAGATCTCCTCGTATCGGTTGCTGTCGCAGAAATCGGTCTTCTGCCAGATGAGCCAGGCCGTCATGATGAGCCAGTGAACGCCGGCGACGACGAAGATCCACCATTCGTAGACGGCGGCGAAGAGCGCCATGGCAAGGACGCGGGCGGTGATGGTGAGAAGTCGCCAGCCAACGCGGAAGATGACGCTGACGTAAGAAATGCTGTGTTTGTCATGTCTGGCGTCTCGAAGCGCCTTGTGGTAAGCGCCCAGGGCGGTCGAGAGAGAAGCTAGGGACAACACAGCGGAAACAGCTGCAAGAAAAAAACAAAAGTTATTTGAGTAAGTAAAGCTGATCTGACCATTGTAAACATCACGGAACATATTATGGTACAGCGGATCCTCGTCATAAAGAGCTCTGTTATAACGCCACCCTCTTATTGCAAGGTAATTTGGCCGATCTCCGCCCGTCATACTCTTCTGATGTTACACTACAATCGTCATCAAGGGTCGAGGAGAGAGAGGTCAGCAGTGAACAATCTCAACATAAGTATCATACAACATCAAGTTTTTATTCGATTAAGTAATTTTGGCAGAGTAATTTTGTGTATGATTACGACAACCACATCATCTCAATCATTCGTATCATCATCATCATCTTGTTGAAATCATCATAATCCTGCTCATGATCATTATCATAGTTTTGACAATCATCATCATCAGCAGCATCAGCAACATCAGCATAGTTACCACCACCACAATCATTATCCTCATTATCATCATCAACACAACCATCATCATCATCATCATCGTCATCATCATTTTCTTAATACCCTTGAGCCAGTAGAATTCCTCAGTCTCGATCATGATGTAGATCTGGAGTACGAGCTGAGGGTCGCTCTCTAGGAAGGCCTCCAGGACATGAAGCATCTTGATATTCATCACCAGTATCACCTGTCATTATACAACACCATCGTCACCACTTTTATCATCATCATAAATATCACCACCACCACCCCACCGTCCCCCATCATCATCATCATCATCATCATCATCATCATCGTTCTCAACCGTGAGCCAGTAGAATTCCTCCGTCTCAAGCATGATGTAGATTTGTAGGACGAGCTGAGGAGCACTCTCTAGGAAGGCCTCCAGGACACGCAGCATCTTGATATTCATCATCATTAAAGGGGACCACCAGGCAAAGAACAACACATTATTATATGTTTCGGTACCGTTTTGTGATATCAAATAGATACCTAACATTTTGCAAAGGGTTGTGTAATTCATAAGCAAAGCAATTAATTTCCACCACTTACGGAACCACTGCTATTTCCTGGTTCCATACAGGCCAATCATTTGCGAGTGCGCCAATGCTATTCACGTGCACGTTTGTAAACAATAGATTCCCGGGCGATTCGTTCGCTCTGCGCACATTGCAATTCACCGCACGCATAACAGTCTGCGTAATTCAGACCGCATGAACGCATGCTTTAGAATGGTGATGCGTTTCCAATTTTTTTTTTTTTTCTGGAAACATATTTTTGTGAACTTGTTGATGGAATGGAATACTAAATATGTTACCTTTCTTTAATAAGAATACTATTTTGGGGTGGTGGTACCCTTTAAGTATCATCTGTCATTATATAACACCATCACCACCACTTTCATCATCATCATACATTTCACCACCACCACCCCACCGTCCACCACCGCCATCATCATCATCATCATCGTTCTCACCCGTGAGCCCGTAGAATTCCTCCGTCTCAAGCATGATGCAGATCTGGAGTACGAGCTGAGGAGCACTATCTAGGAAGGCCTCCAGGACACGCAGCATCTTGATATTCATCATCAGTATCACCAGTCATTATACAACATCATCACCACCACTATTATCATCATCATCAATACCACCACCCCACTGTCCACCATCATCATCATCGTCATCATCATCGTCATCATCATCATCATCATCATCATCATCATCATCATCATCATCGTTCTCACCCGTGAGCCAGTAGAATTCCTCCGTCTCAAGCATGATGTAGATTTGTAGGACGAGCTGAGGAGCACTCTCTAGGAAGGCCTCCAGGACTCGCAGCATCGTGATGTCACGGTACTCGGAGATCATGAGGTCACGTGACTTGGAGTCGTGCTGGCTCTTGTAGCCATACTTTAGATGGCGCCAATACCTGGCCAGAATCATAGAAGAAAAATATTACGTCTTTAATGATTTGTTGTTCTTAATTAAAAGATAGCAGCTTTGTATAATGTTACACTTTAACGTCACTTTAATTAAAGGGATAGTTGAGTATTGATCAAACTTAACTTTAGTAACCAAAACCTGCACCATTACGGTACAAAGTTATAGTTATAACCCCTGTTATCATTCAAAAAGAGCCGTTACAACTCAAGAGGGCGCTATTTAAACAAATCACTGGTTTTAGCCATTCTTCATACAAAATTGTGCATGTAATGTTTTGTTAAAATAATGATTCAATAGAGATATCATCAACGACTTTTTAAAAACCTATTCAGATTTTTTTCCAAGTAGTCTTTAAGCATTTTTCATTTTTTTTCTAAAATGTCTAAATATCCCCCGGTGATTGCCGGTGAAGAATCTTTTGAATAAAAATATACTTATGGATATTTCAGCCGTTTCTGAACCGATTTTGATCAAATAAAGTTTATTCTGTCATTAAAATTGTATGTTCGTTCAAATTTGACAGTCAGTTTTTCATTATCTCACAAAAAATTATCGAGGGGTACTTCGGGAAATAGCAATACTCAACGATACCTTTAACGTACACTATTGTGACCATATTCGAACAGATGAGAGACTTGTGGAGTAATACATTTCAATAATACATTTTTCATTCGTTCTTGTTATTGTTCAAATGTTATTAATGTGTATGTGCTCTAACCAGTTTTCACGTAACCGAAGTACCCGAAATTCCAAAAAGGATCATTTGCATGGTAGAGTGCACCCCTCTCAAACCAACAAGATAGAGAATAACATGAATAAGGGAAAACCTCCTCCACCATCCATGCCCCTCCCCACCACACGCTCCACTATCTCGAACGCTCTCTAAACGTGTTTGCCTATCATGCAACTATCAAAAAACGAGATGGGTAATATAAAGAGGAAATGGGGGTTGGGGGTGGTCTCAGAGAGATAGAAAGAACAACCAGGGGGAGAAAGTGGAGAAGAATGTATACACTGCATTACACTGGAAGAAAGACCTTAGGGGGAGGAGGGGTACTTGTGTATAATTATAGGCAATACGGGTATGTGCCGCTTCAAATACCCCCTTTTTCAGAGCCCTTCCGGCCTCTCATAATTAGGGTCTCATTTTCATCACAATAGGCAAATCGGTAAATTGCCACTTGGTCTACAACCATTTGGTCCATTCCCATTTGGTCTACTAGAAAATTATGAATCTGGCGGCTTAATTATGATTATGATTATGGATTATGATTAGGGTTAGGGTTGTGGATTAGGGTTAGGGTTAGGGTAAGGGTTAGGGTTAGGGTTAGGGTTTTGGAGGCATCAGGTAGTAGACCAAATGGGAAGTAGACCAACTGAGATTAGACCAAGTGAACATAAACCGGCAAATGGCCGCTCCTAAGTCTCATCTTCTTCAAAAAGATATTTCGAGTACACCCCCCCCCCCCCCCTCCCCGCCCCTCGGGAGACATTCTTACCTTTTTATGGTCCCAAGTTGAAGAATATGAGAGAGCAGCCATTCGCACCAGTACGCGAGCCTCTTTTTAACAGTCTGCTCATCCGGCCGACCATCACCACCCTTATCCCTGGTCATATCCGACATGAACCACCGGAAGCTGAAGTACTGTAGAACGACCGATGGTAGGAGAACGAAGACAAATGTGAGGGCGCTCCACAGTGTCCTACCCTGCCTAAGGTTGCAGTATTACAACAAACAAAAAATAACAATCAAAATTTGTTTTAAACAACGTGGAATTAGAACTTGAAAAGGGGACTTTATGACTAATAACGGATAGCTAAGCTGCTTAGAAAACCGAAGTCTGTTCTTCTCAACCATTGTAACCCAACTTGAGAAGTCACAAATCGGAGCAGAGGCGTATGATAGGTGGGGGCTTGGGGGCTGCAGCCCCCTGGCCGATTTGAAAATGGTGATATTCAGTCAAAAAGAACATTGAATTCAGACAAAACCACGTAATTTTCGTTAAACTCAATTCACATGTCATATTCGGGAGATCATGCCCTTTTTGACAAAACTTATACAAGTTTCTGGCTAAATAATTTCCTTTTTTTTTTTTTTTTTTTTTTTTTTTTTGCTTGTCAGGCGAAAAAAAATGAATATATTAAATTCGGGCAACAGATCTCAGTCCCCCTACAAAATGTGCCCGTATGCCCACATAAAAAGGGTTTGTATATAGTAAATGTTCCACTATACCTGAAATACTGAACTGCAAGCACCAGATCGAATGCGAGATCACCGACGTACATCAACATCCCTAGCACTATGAACAGGGCATCGATCACCGTGAAGTGACCTTCCTTGATGCAGAAGTGACACTCAGTCGACGTCGTCTCTCCTTCGTCATCGACATCGTTCTCGGTTTCGTCCAGCACGCGCGTGTCCACCACTGCAACATCGCAGCCGTTACTTAGACGTTTCGCTGTAGCTACCTCTCTATCATGGTTTATACGTCTTGTTTCTACATACCCATCATTATTGATTGTAACCTCCGTTGCTAACTTATCACCACCATTACTTTGAAGAGTAGGTGATGATAGATTACCGTCATTGTTAATCATTCTTGCTACTGGGTTGATGATATTATTTCCACTGCTCGGTGAGAGCTTCTCACCATTCGTTGAACTATTCGCCTCCAGATCTATATCCATGTTGTTCTTCCAAGCTTTTGTTAGGTTTTTCAAGCTAGCTTCCTCTATAGTATATGGTTTTATTTATCTCCTTTGAACGGCAAAATGATAGATATCTGCGGATTACCTTGTAACGCTATGGTAGTATGTATGATTAGGAACCATATCAACGCCGTGCAACCATTTAAATGTGCTTTTTTTTCTACAGATTAAATATCAGTTCAAATTCCCGCTGCATGCAGTTTAAAATGTAACGAATCTTAGATAATTAATGTTACAACTGAAAAGTTGTTTTAAAAAGGTACTGAGTAAACTGTATAGGCATGGTTGATAATCGCCACAAAGAGGTGTTTGTTATGACTTTATCGGCATTTTGTACTTATATTGTGTTACTCCCACATTGCACATTCCAGTAATTATTATGAGTAAACTAGTTTTATGGCTTGTAGAATGAAGACCTATTATCAGTTCGTTCAAATAGATCAGTGATCGAAGTCCCCGCATTTTCTGGTAAATTCCTGAAGTGTGATGTCATTGATTAATCGCTCTTCCGTCTTTACAGCCCTGTCAGAAGATATCAAAATGCACAATAAATACATGTATTATGTACACATTTGGTCATATATAGCTGGATACTTTTAATACAAACATGTACATACAATTTTATCAACAACTAGTACTACAGAATATTAAACTAGTATGATGTATTAAATATTAAAAAGTATTTTTACATTTGCACGGACTTGCATGAGAATTAACAGCCCATGATATCAAATCGATTTACCTCACATACAGTTTATGAATGTTGTTTAGTTTTACCACTCCCATATCCCTGGTTTTACAAACTAATTACTGAACAATAATCAAGAAAAAACAATATTTGCCCAACTAAACAATAATACCCAGTATACATTTCTAGCAGACGTGAAGTTCAAAAGACTGTTATTCAATACTATTATTTTGTTTAGTGCATGGCAGCTAGGAAGAAACATGATTTTCAGTCAATAGAATTGAATTGACAGAGCAATACACATAATGAGGCCATTTTTTTCTGGAGAAAACAGTTAGGTATGTTAGTATAGGATTCATATGTTGCACGCAAGACAAATACATAACAATCACACTAGTAGAATACCGAATAATTAAATCGATATTAGGTAATAATTGTATTTATCGAATTATCCATCATAGTTCACATAAGAATGTAATTATACGAATGATATGATGGTCAACATTTCAGTTCGTATGTATGCGGCCTTACTGAAATATCAAGACATTTTTCAAAAGGTTATTATACTGTAGCCTAGCCCTAGGCCTACATGTACGAACTACATTGTATTTTAATAATAAACCTGTAGAGTATAATTATAAACTCTAATATGAGTCGACACCATAACATTGCTGGAGCAAAATATTATTCACACCCCCTCAAAACAGTCATGACTAATTATTAATAGCAAGGTTTAATTGTATTTCACAATACAATGTAACTATTGGTATACAGCTCAAACAGAAGCGTAACTATGTTGATATAAATTATATGCAATTACTGGCATCATCTACTACACCATACATGTAAAGAATTATAGTTCAGAATTGAAATAATTATAATATCATACGCACATTATCAAGTAACGGTTCAATCCATAATAATTATGCACCTGCATACAGTGAAAATCATACAGTACAGTCGTGCGTATCCATATTATACAGAGGTTCATTCACGATAAATACAAAGACATGCCCAGACATATTTACATGTCATTGTTCAGCCTCAGGTGCGTATTATTGTGGTCATTCAGGGCTCCGGAATCAATGCCATTCCTCACGATTGTGTGGTGAATACCCTGGTATCGGCTATTATGTCCATAGTAACTCCTTGATCATAATACCAAACCACACTGGGTGTACTACATGACATCACCTGTTCAGGCAAACAAACGTGCACAAAATGTACATGGAAACTGGGAAAGATCATAATAATTATATTTCTATAGAATCAGCGACTATTAGAAAACAAGAAAGGCCAAAGTCCTGGCTTGGTAAATATATCATATCCAAATGACTGACGCGGTATTTCTCGAGTTCAACGCTGAATCAATACGACATACTCGACGCATAGTACAATTACCATTGGGGTTTATTACAGCATAATAGACATACTAGGAGAGGACATCCAATCATCCACATGAAATACCGCGCATTGAGATAGGAAGGTCCGTGTTGCATGTTGACCCCTGTCAGTCATTCGCCAAGCTCGCCGGGATGGGACTGGGATGGGCGGGAGAGGCAGTGGCGTAGCTACGGGGGTGGGGTCATTAGGGGCGCTTGCCCCTAATAATACAAAAACAGTAATAACATACGGGTAAAATTGAAAACAATAAAAACAAATACAAGGAGCCATGTATGAACACACTACGCCATCCATTCGGGGGAGGGGTAGTGGTACACCTCCCCCCCCCCCCCCCCCCCCTTCCAAAACAACAAATTAAAAAAAATCCGACCGGAATATATAACTACATTTACATCTACCCCATCGGCAGTTAGCCAATTTTATAGGACATCCTCTGGAGTGAGAGACGAATAATCATCTGCTGTTGTTGTTCTTGGTGTGTTTATAATTGCGATATTATTCTATTTATTAGAATATTTGCGCCAGTTACGTTGTATTTATTCAACGCAATATTATTACAAATTATATTTAAAAGCCTTTTCAAAGTCTTAGATATTGTTATGACATTTAAATGTTGAGGTAGCTATTTTGCCTTGTGTTTCATAATAATGGCTCCAGAGAGGTGGGAAGACTGCAATGGCCACCTCTATGTCACGTCGGTGAGAGTGGATGGCTGCTTTCCGCTTCCTTGTTTCACTCATTATTAATCATATTGTTTAAACTGTATTATATCCACTTTAGGTAGAAACTTGTATTCCTAATTTCATATATATATTGTTTCATAATAGATATGCAGTAACCGCACTGAGTTATACATTTAAACATTTGTTTGAATAATATTAGTTCAAAGATTTTGTATTTTATATTTATATTTTTGTATAATATTAGTTCAATAATTGATTAACCCTTATGTCAACCCCCCCCCCCCCCCCCCACCCCCCGCGATTTTTTTCCGATTACTTGGGAACGCGTAAAGATGACGCCCCGCCGCTTGTCCTTCTTTCTTTCGAGTCTTACACATCTTTTTAAAACAAATTTTTCAAAAATTGGTCCGTTACGAAGTCACGTGACCTTTCGTATGTATGCGCATGTCAGTTCAAAAATCGCTTCTTTTCGTGATTTGTGTACACAACATATGGAAATATATGGAAATATAAGTTTTCCTAGAAAGAGACATAGTATTGGTTAATTGGTCTTGTTTACATTTCAGATATAGGCTATACACATTTTTTTATTGTTATTTTTTATTCATTTATTATTATTATTATTTATTTATTTATTAATTAATTTATTTATTATTATTATTATTATTATTATTATTATTATTATTATTATTATTTATTATTATTTTATTTTGTTGTCAAAGTAATTGAATCTTGTTTAGTTTGCTCCACCTTTCCGCCTCTTAATTCGACCCCCTCCCCCTCCTCCTGTTTCGCCCTATTCATCTTATTTACTTTCCTTTCTTCTTATGGTTATTATACATTTATGTCATTGTTACTCTTTTCCTGGAAATAAAATAAGTAAATAAATAAAACTTCCCGGATTCTATTTTTTTTTTTTTCTAGTTTTCTAGCGCCCTCTCTCCCCCTCTCTCTCGATTGTATGTAAACACCACATTGCGAAATGTACCTAATCCAAAGTAATTAGCGTTTCAATTCGACGAGGACTCGGGCGTTAACTTTATTTTGTGTTTCACTTATAGTTGGTTTCCTTTCATCGGGCCCAATACGATTATTGAGGATGGATCGTGCAGATTTCGGTGAGTCATTTAATATTTGAAAGAAGTATTTTGATGCAAAATACTAGAATAATAGTCGAATTCGAACTACGAGCTACGGTAGGTCTACGTATATTTATTTTTGGTCGCCTCTTCCTGTAATCATACATTCATGCAGCTTGTTACTTTCAGAGGAAGAATTGAGATTATGTGATTGTGCGCTGGTACGTGCATGTACTACTACTGCATGTATTCATACTACTACTGCATGTATTCCGAGACATCAGCGAACACGCGTTGTTTGGTATGTTGCGGATTATTAGCGACTCGACGCGGCGTATTCAAACAAATAACGAGAATACTATTCCATTGCTAGTTCGGTATGACTGCATGAATAAGCCAAATAGAATACCTTACACGCTGCGCGATATAATTATTGGAAACTTGCTTAACCACATAACATACCGTCATGAGCTGCATAGTGTATGATCAGATTTTTTAGAAAGGTAAAATGATTAAATTAAATGATACAAATTGATTTAGTGGAAGACTGTACTATCATTCACATTCGTGGCATGCTGCCATCTGCCATTATCTTTTGCCAAAGCTTTGGCAATCACATGTTCTTTCTCTCACTAACAGACGACATGCAACAGTTGCCGATCGTCGATGTCCCGATGACGATGCGCTGTATAATTGGCATTGGCAATTTGCATTGCCATTGTTTTGGCAGCCAGGCAATGCCATTGGCATTACTCATTAGTTTTTACTTTAGTTCAAGGGAAAGCTATGAAGACATATTTTCATACATATTTGGACATTATCATTGAACATGTCATTCCTAGCCCTCTACTTGACTAGGCTCTGGAGCAAAGCAATACATTTTCACAAATCACAAGACTGTTTTTTGTTGGCAAAAAAACAGGAAATAAATTGTACCAGAATTTATTTCTTACCTAAATTTGTACACATCTACGACTTCTGTCTAAAGTACATGGTCCAGTCAGCTGGACCATTTACACGCAATATATGCTAATATGTTAATGTTGGAGATAATAGAATAGCGGCATTCGTACACTGTTGCATTCAACAGTTGAACGCTGTGTTTTAGCCTTAGCCTTAGGACGCATCGCTACGGAAAACAGACAGAAAATAATCTTTTTTTCCCCTCTATATTTTGCAGTCATCAAAACAACATAGTTGGTAATTATTTTCAAATTATATGAATTGTGGATCACATAACAGCAGTTTGTTGCATTTGCTGGTAAATGGAGGGAGGAATCGGCCGGAAAAAAAAAATTCTGTGTTTTAATGTACTACATTTATGTGTGAATTTTTACACGACTTGGAATTATATGGCCTGGGATCATTATCCTCATAATCCAGGATTGATTTTGTTCGGAAGGGCAGCAAATTTGGAAATATTGGCACTTTTTAGCGACAGCTGTGTGATAGTCTAGACTCTGCGATGGCAGATATACACTGCACTAACACGACAGTGCAAGTGCACTGACCGCACACAATTTTAGGAATTTTGCTACTACATGTAAATTACAGTCCGGTCCTACACTGTATCATTGGACTGAGCTAATGACATTTTTTTTTTCTTCTTATGGAAAATAATTAAAATGTTACAGTTTTTATTTTCACCCTGTACAATATATCAGATTTGATCAAATGACAAGACAGTCCTACATGTACATGTACATGTAATACTACTTACCAAGTACCGGTATGTAGTTTTTCTTTTGTTTGTATTTAACCACACATGACCCTCTTTAGAACAATTCTAATTTTGTCTTCTGTCTTTCCTATACAGATTGCCACTCTTCTGAAGTATAAACTAAGGGATGCGCCCAATGTTATGAGTAGACTCGCAGCAGCATCAGTATGTGAAAACGGCTGAAATACTGCTTGGACGACTAAAGTCTTGTTGAAGATGGGACAGACATAGGTAGAGCATGTGGGTACATGCATGGCAATTAATAAATTGTACATAGATCATTTCCTTCTGAACCTTCTGAAGTTGTAGTCAGCAGGGCGGTACTCCGCATGTCGCTAACTTTATTAGGGCAGGCAGTGCATGCTAGAGTGTGTGCCTGAAGCTCTCTGCAGATGAAGCTAGCAGAGACTGTTGGTCGAGTGTATTCCACGCTCTACTTGTTCTTGGGAAAAAGGAGTTTTTGTATACATCCTTTCTAGCATAGGGGATTTCTATCGAGTATTGGTGGTTTTTTCTTGTTTTTTTTTTGATTTTCAGATTGATCTACATCAATGCGCAATGGAAATAGCTTGATCCAAAGACTTCTGTCATTCCAGACTGTCCAAATAATTGTCAAAACATTATATAAACTTTAAAAGATAAATTATACAAACCTTAAACGGGAAGAGAAAAAGAAAATAGGGAATGGAGGATGGATAGTTAATCTAGAAAATACTGTAATACCCAGTTAACTTTGAACAGTAGAGAGATATGCCATCCACTCCATTCAAACAGAAAAGGAGAGAAATTTAAGAAGTAAAAGAAGTTACCCTTTGAGCACCAACCATGGTAGCGGACAGCACTGATATAGGGGACACGTCGGGTGCCCTGCGCAAGACGCCGTCCCGAGAGCTCGAGCTCGATTTTCCAGTCGAGGAGACGACCAGAGAAGCTGAAGGAAACTACCAGCAGGGTGACGAGGATGAAGAGCGAACACCCACGTGCGGCTTCTGTCTTAAACAGGGGCACTTCTCCAAGATCGACGCCCTCTTTCTCCTGGGCGGGATGACCATGTACGTTGCCGACATCGTCACGGACGTCTTGGTCGGTGTGCAGTACTTCCGGGGTGGTTACGAGCTGTGGGGCATCATGACCTTCGTCTTCATCATCCTGCCGTCGATCGTGCTCCAGTACTTCAGCTTCCGGTGGTTCGTGTCCGACATCGATGTGGACGTCGATCACCAGAAGAGAGGTGTTTTCGGGAGGATCTGGTCCTGGTGCGTGTGGATGGCTACACATTTACTGCAGCTGGGTGCTCTCAAAAGGTTAGTACATGTACTTACATGCAGTTCAAAGTTTTAAAGTTGTAAACATTGCTAGAAATTAACCTTTTCTGTCTTGTGGCAGAGTCGGGCAAGTAACACATTTGTTGAAATTTGAGTGGCCCAAAGCCTAAATCTAGTTAACCCAAACAAAGAAAACATACTGAAAACTCTCTTATATTTGGGTGCCCATTTGGGCCAGTAGAATCAAGATCTTATCAATGAAGTTTAGTGACCCTAGGCCAGAGAGCCTGTGTTAATTTTGAGTATTGCAGTAAGTTTGTCATGATTGTTTATTGCAATCATTTTATTTTGCAACATGAATAACCCTTAACGTGCCAGGGATTGTAATGCTCTACATGGCATTTGTGTGTATTGTAACTCCAAAAAATGCAAGCTTGGCACTCAAGGAGATAAGGAAGTTCTACTTTCACCCTCTGCAGTTACTTTTGGAATGAATGTGCTGCTTGCTCTATACAATTACAGTACATTGTTTGTTTGAATTTTAGATACTGGAGTACCCTAAAGTACGGTCTAAAGAGTCGTAAGGACCCGCATTATATCAACTGATGGTTTATGATAACCGGGACATCACCATGCTCTGTCTACATGAGGCTTTCATGGAGTCTTAATTCTGCTTCATTTTCCCCTATGCTTTGTCAATTATGTTTTCATTCATGAAATAATAATTTTATGTTGTTCATTTCAGATACTGGCGTACCCTAAAGTATGGTCTAAAGAGTCGTAAGGACCCGCGCTACTATCAGTTGATGGTTTATGAATACCGGGACATCACCATGCTCCGTCTTCTAGAGGCTTTCATGGAGTCTGCCCCTCAGCTGGTTCTACAGGTTTACATCATGGTTGAGACGGAAGATCTCTATTGGCTTACAGGTAATACAACAAGGCTTAGTGGGAACAAAGTACAAACACCCATCAATCATAAATGAATAAATTCAATAGTTTAATAATGATATACCATTGGCACCCAGTTCACCGCTCACGGTAAGCAAACTCAAACAAGGCCAAGTCATGCATGATTCTATGGAAAGGTACAAAATTAGCACCACAAAAATTCACAGTAAAAATGAAATATGAATGGCTTGATTACATGTGTGTAAGGAGAGATGATTAACTTTAAAATTTACTTATTTGATTAGGATTTAAAGTTTAAACCTCCACCATTAAAGTATAAATAACATGTTATAAGTAAAGACAAAAAATAACATTGTTGTAAGAATTGTTTATTGAACACATTATGTATTGTTTACAACTCTTCATTGTTTACTAAATGAACATTTACGATTACTCTAATCTCTTTTCTTCCTCTCTTCATCCCCCAGCATGTTCTGCCGTTATATCACTTGGCTCTCTATCCTGGGCCTTGGAGTCGTACCACAAAGCGCTTCGCGACTCGCGAGCGGACCGCGACAACATCTCGTACCTCGGCGTCATCCTCCGCATGGTTTGGCGTCTCTTCACGATCACCGCCCGCGTCATCGCGATGGCGCTCTTTGCCTCCATCTACAACTGGTGGATCTTCGTTGTAGCTGGTGTGCACTGGCTTGGGATGACGATGTGGCTGGTGTGGCAGGACACTGATTTCTGCGATACAAAGTTTGAGGAGGTTCTGTTTGACGCCGTCATGGCAGTCATTCACATCTTCTGCTTCTTCAACATGAAGGAGGGGCGAACGCGATTCCGCGCTCTCGTCTTTTACTTCGTCATCTTCATCGAGAACACCATCATGTTCGCGCTCTGGTACCGCATGCAGGAGTCGCGCGACCAAATGTACGGTCTCCCGGCACTGGTGTTCGTCTGGGGCGGCTTCTTCCTGGGGATTCTCACCATGTCTCTCTACTACCTTTGCTGCCACCCGTCTGGAACCATCCCTTGCTGCGTGTGCACTCTAGCAGAGGAAGCACCTCCCCTAGAAGAGAAGGAAGTGACTCCATACACAAAGGAAATTCCTGCAGGGCCACAAGCTTATGCTGCAGATGGGAAAATGTCCCTGAACTATGCGCCAGATGCTTCCGCAGTAACCGTTCCTTCGTCTGCAGTCACTGTACCAATTGGTTTGGATGAAGTCGATGGGATGGCCGTGCAAGAGAGCAGAATCTCTGGGCGGTGCTCAGACAGGGGAGAGTACTACGTCAATCTCTTCTCATACCAGTCACGACGCCAGATTCATCCCGACCTTCTACCCGCATCATGCAAATTCAGCCGCAATCGGAACTGTGTTACCGTAAAACAACCGTATTCGCAGCACAGCGATCTATCGCCTGTGCGTCCAGAGATGATAGATACACATGCGGTTTGTAGAGTGGATGGGTCTGTATCGGCACAGGCTGGTCTAGATCAGTCCACTCTTTAATCCAACAGTACCCCTATGCAGAGAGCCCAATGCCACCCTGCTAATCTTTTTTTGCTAGCCACAAATCCCTAGTCCCTTTCCAGATGATAAATTAATATTTGCAAACCCCCCACTATAATAACAGATTTGCCAGTGCGTGCAAAACTTTCTGCATAAAATATGCACTAATGCACAATCCCAAGATCTTGAGTTCGAAGTGTATGCCCAAGGCAAGAAAATTAGTCCACTGTTGCTGTTCTCTACCCAGGTCTATACATGGGGACTCAGTAGGAGGCAAAAGCCTTTATGTGAATGATCTTCTCAATGCCCATGAGTCGCTTGGAAGGATTGCTCCCCAGGGAGTGGAGATGGTGCACACAATGTGTGCGGGCTGACAATGTATCTGACTGGGGTAATCATAGTGTAATGTGCTCAGAGATGATATTGTATCATATTAGGAGCTATAGAACCTAATATTATTGAGTAGATGTGCAGCTCACGTTTAACATAGTGCATCTCTGTTTGGTGGGTTGCACACAGATTTTGGACCAAAACATTGTGAGGTCAGCCTAGTGGAGCTAAATGTTGCATGTAATTTCCTCCAGACTTTATTTCATGGCAAACTTATTTCACAATGTATACCTCCTTGACATCAAATTGAGGCTACTTAACTTGTCTATAGACATTGCTGAATATCATTCATTCCCAACTTGGACCAAAATACTTGTAGGAGTAGGTATTCCAAACTGTTGCACTTATTCAATTATTAATTTTCCAAGACGTTCAAAATGAACCATTCCCTAGTGCTCTGCCCATGTATGCTATTCCATTCCATTTTCATTTGAAGTGCTTCATATTTTCATAAAGTTCCAGATTTTAACCTGTAGCAGACGTGTCACAAATTTACTTTGTATAAAAGAGTATTGTATTTTTATCACATCTCACTTAATTGTATATAATGTAGTGGTATAATTTTGATGGTCAAATGAAAATTATTGCCACAATAAGATGGCAACTTTCAATATTGTAAAGTTTGCGTGCTTTGATTTCTAGGTTGAGCAATTTGTATCAGTATTTGGTGAGGGATTGATAATTTGTGTGCTATGAAAAATTGTTTGACAAACATACATGTATATTTTATATTGTACAGAGAATAGTAATGTTTTTTGTTTTCTTTTTGGTGCTACCATTTGATGTGCAAAACATGTCTTTAACCAAACTTGTATTGAATAATTTGCATTATATGCATGTTTGACATTGGTAAATTATTCCAAGTTGTTATTTTATCTTTTGGATGTAATTATGTATAAGGGTTAGTTTATATTAGTGTTAGGCATCAGAAACATACTAATTAATTACCTATGTAGGAGTGAGGAGTATGTGTACACATTATATTGTGCAATTGATTACAAACCAAAGGTTAACAATGACTTTCTACATGTATCTTCCATATTTTTGATCAGTGCAAGAGCGTCATATGAATCGGCAACGTAGCCTTTTCCTCCAAATTCTGAACATCATTCCTATATGTTTAAATTCCTCTCATAAATCATTGGACGAAAAATACTGCTGAAAACTGCTTATCTACTTTAAAATGTGCCTGTTTAATCAAATGAATGGGCTAAGTAAGCCTTTTCCTCGAAATATTGAACATCAAATTTTCAATTCCTCTCTTAAATATAGAGAACTGCTTATCTGCTAACAAAAGTTGCGTGTGTAATAAAAAAAAGTTAGAGGCTGAGCTTTTGATCCTATCAAAATGTTCTTCTGAGGCTAAATAACATGACAAGTGATGTAGGCTGATGACTATAAAGACATAAGAAAATGTACATGTACATAAAAAGGAGGGAGGCAGATACATATAACAATGGAAACTTTGGTAAGGTAGTGACAGTCATAAGTCAAAATCAATATAATGTCTTTCATTCATATACCGGTACATAAACTATTTTTGGACTTCCATGCTGTTGAGCTGCTCAGTAATATTCCAGTCATTTTACAGTTTGCATAATTATTGAAGAATGTTTTTGAATTTAAGGTAAGTTTGGTAGCAGCAAGTTTTCCTAAATTGGAGTTGGACCATCGGCCAAGCCTAATATTATTGCCACACATGTAATTCCAGAATTTGATGTAACCCGAAGCATGTGCTTGTCGATGTGTTTTTGGATGGAGGATTTTATACTCAGAAATTCTGATAAAAAAAATACAGTGTAGGGTTTGGACCAAATGTGAATTTACATTTTTTAATATCACAAATTACTGCCAAAATCAAATCATTCCACAGCGGAGACCAAATAATATTATCCTAGTCATTTGTTTGTTAAATCATACTTAACACATTAATTATACAACATTGTCTTTAAATAAAATATTACAAAATAGTTATTGTGTTTTATAGCTGAAGCATATTCTTGGAAAATATATTGCAGATGTATGCCATGAATTACTGTTTATTTGAAAAGAAGTAGTTTCCAAAATGTATGATTACCATGATATATAAATTGATGTTTTTATAATATGTTAAAATGTGCTATCAATAGGGCAAAAGCAAATCTACTTGTGTGTGATAGAACAAAACTATGTGCTGTATCAATTTGAATGTACATAAATATATAGTCTACATTTTTATTTTAGATGAAACAAGGGGCATACATTATATTTCTCTAGTATGTGAAAGTGATTATAATTGATGGCGTTTATAGGTGAGTAATGACATTATGGAAAGTAAGATGATACAATGTGTGCCTCCTCTTGCTCATTTATAGTTTCCCACATTTATCTGGCTTTCAAAATCAGTTATTTACACTGTAACCATTTGTTTAGGTTTGTGAGGAATGTACTTTCATTAAAGGGATCTAGTAAGTCTTTGTTGAAATGTGCAAAAAGTGACGAATGGTTGATACAATGTTGTTATCTGATTTGTCCACTGGGTATTGTGTGAAAATTTCAAGTAATATGGACGTTATATGGCCGAGTAATGAGCAAAAATGCAAAGTGATATTCACTAACCTATTGCACTGACTTTGTAAACAGTTATGACTATCCAGTGGATAGTTTAACACAGTGGCGTAGCATGGTCGGACTGATTGGGGGGCACGCAAAATTATCGGGGGGTTGGGGGGGGGGGGGGGGGGGGTGGGGGCGGGCCACACCTTATGTTTTTCTTTGTTTTTTCCAAAAAAATGTCCCCTTATGTTCCTATTGTTTTTTTTTTTTTCAAATCATGGGGGGGGGGGACGTGCCCCCCATGCCCCCCCCCCCCCCCCCCCCCCCCGTCGCTACGCCACTGGTTTAACATCTGAACACTTCAAACGTAAATAACTTTTAAACGAAAGGGAAATTTGAAAAACCGAAACCTATTCCATGCCTCTATTGTTAATACAATTATACAACAAGGTACAACAATCCAACTGGTTTCGAGGTTTTGGACAATGTTAAATCCCTTTAACAGTTTGTATGCATTATCACACATTCATTTTTGTTCTGATGATGTTGATATGCCGTTAAGAGGCTGGGAGTAAATATATGATGGAATGCCATAAATAGTACACATACTTGGTTTTGTAAATAAATTACAATGGACTTAACTTAAATAATTGACATTATTAAATAGCTGAATGGAATTAAAGTTGGACTGTAGCTTGTTTAAGTTTATTAGACCCATTATTTCCCATCGAGCCAATTTTAAGTAATCTATTTTGTCTTTGATAAATGAGCAATCTGTATAAGTCGACCACAAAGTGGCCCGAGGGCATTGCAGCCCTTATTACCAGTCACTGTTTAAACCATTTCACACCTGTGGAAATCAATTAGAAAATTGATAGTAGTCGTATGGCACCAGAGATATTCTAATTAATTATTTTCATTACCCAATCAATCCCTCTAGTTCTACTTAGACATCAGAACAAAGGGTCACTTGATATTCCAGTCATTACCAGTCACCAATAATATGGTCCTGGATAAGGTCCTGGATGATCCAGGATGCAACATTACTGGTGACCGGTTTTACTATGACTGGGATGTCAAGAGATACTTTGTCTGGATGGCTTTGCAGAGGGATAGACATATGGATGGTTAAATTTTACAGATGCATCATAGTTCAAAAAGTTAGGCTGGACTACCTTTGTGCTGGGTTTGTCCGTTCGTGATATTTGTCAAGAACTTGTTTGATAGATGTATGTTAGCTTGTAGTATGTATTAGTTAAGTACCTCATAACTTGGACACAATTTTTTTAATTGGGGATACATAATTTATTTATGACTTTCATTTATTCAAGAGGCTAGTTTATTAATAAACGGAATGTCATGATAACTGTATAACATATGTACTTGTGTAATAATTTGTGATGGTGGTGATTCGATGATTTATAGAATAATCAACCGATCGATCAATCAATCAATCAATCAATCAATCAATCAATCAATCAATCAATCAATCAATCAATCAATCAATCAATCAATCAATCAATCAATCAATCAATCAATCAATCAATCAATCAATCAATCAATCAATCAATTTCTCTCCCTACACCTCGTATGTGTGTATACATGTTTTCCAGGGCATTATTTTTCAGCAAAAATTAATGCAACCCTACCTGATTTTCCGGGATAACATAAAGTATAACAAAGTACTTCCCGTGGCGCCTATCTCCGATTCATTTACCCTTAGCCACACGTCTACTATACAGGGTGGCCCAGAAATAATGCAACACCTACGATCGTTAATATCATCAACATCATCGACCAAATGTCATTGTTTGTTTTTTGATTGGGTATAACATTCTTTTCCCAACAAAATGATACCATGAGCATTGATTTTGGGTAAGGCGTTGGGATCCTAGGGCCATTTTTCTAAGGCAATGTTCTTTCCTAAATTTGCTACTTTTTCGTCTTTAGCGATCCTCGGAACACTGAGACATTCTCGCTCCACGGCCTGCCATAGAATGTTCTACCCAATCAAATAAAAAAAACAATGACTCGATGATGTTGATGATATTAACGATCGTAGGTGTTGCATTCTTTCTGGGCCACCCTGTATGTAGCGAAACTACAGAAGGAGGCTTTGGTATGACCCGGTCTGGGTTGAACCCGGGACATCCCGTGCATGAGGTGGACACTCTAACCGCTATGCCACCTTGCTCGGGCATGAAGGCTCCCTAAAAGTGCTGGTATACGTCACACCACACAGAGTTCAATGTCTCCCTGATTTTTTGAAAGATTATTCTCATTATGCAGTATGCAATTTATCGAAACCTCCCTGATTTCTGACTGAATCCTCCCTGAAAGCTGAATGTAAAGGTTGGCATTTCTGCTTCTTTTTTGAAGGCAATACTAGAACACATAATCTCGCTGCAATCCGTATTTTATTAACAAGACAGTATTTGTTTTTTGTTTTTTTTTTTTTTACAAAACACATTATTGTAGAGCTGTAGAGGGAGCTGTAGGTATAAAGATACATCATCAAACATGATATCGTCAATAAATACTCAGTACTTATACAATTTATAAAAGTATATATACATACATACATACATGTAGAAAAGCAGGTCATCAAAATCACTTGGGTCGATCATATGATTATTATTTTCTTAAATCACACTTAATGATCATCGAATTCACCAAAATTATAGTACTTCTTTTACCTAGAGATATGGCTTTTAAAGATATTAACATCGTTTATAAGAAGTAGAAACAAAGAACAAAGTCGCTTTAATATCACATGTGTTCTGAAGCGCAGTAGACCATCGAGAGCGACGAATGATGGTTAACTTTATGGCAAGCCGTTTTAACATTTATTCATATTTCTTGATATCAAGATATCAAGAATTCTATTCTTGATATCAAGAATTCTATTCTTGATATCAAGAATGCATTTCTTGATATCAAGAATTCAATTCTTGATATCAAGAATTATATTCTTGATAATTATCAAGAATTGCCATTGGTTAACAACAGGAAATCATTTCTTGATATCAAGAATTAAATTTTTGATATCAAGAATTCAGTTCTTGATATCAAGAATTTAATTCTTAATATAAAAAAATTGAATTCTTGATATCAAAAATTGAATTCTTGATATCAAAAATTGAATTCTTGATATCAAGAAATGATTTCCTGTTGTTAACCAATGGCAATTCTTGATATCAAGAATTACCATTGGATAACAGAAAATTAATTCTTGATATCAAGAATTGATTTCTTGATATCAAGAAATTAATTCTTGATATCAAGAAATGATTTTCTGTTGCAAAGCAATGGTAATTCTTGATATCAATAATTCAATTCTTGATATCAAGAAATATGAATAAATGTTAAAACGGCTTGCCATATAACTTTTCGCAATGGTATGACAAGCTTATGTTTTCTAGTCCGAATCGCTCCCATAGTGGTGTCTCAAGAAAAAAAAGGTCATCTACAAAAAGCAAAGTAAATTTGTTCACGTAATTCCCCGTAGGAAATACTTCTCAGAATGTTTTCGTTATCATCATTCAGGAATTTCACAATTTGCTACTTTTCCACAATGGAATGAATAATAATATATCGTATTTGTACAGCGCCTAATGCAGAACAGCCTCTAAGCGCTTATTTGTATCCCTGGTCATTTGGTACAGTTCAGACCCGCACAATTATCATGTACACATTCTCAACTCCCTGGGGAGCATACTAGCCGCGGGCAACCATAAAAGTACACCAAGCTAATTTTCATCAGACCAGGTACCCATTCATACACCTGAGTAGAGAGCAGCAATGTGGATTAAATGCCTTGCTGAAGGACAAACGGAGTGGGATGGGTTCGAACTCGGGATCTCACGATCGGAAAGCACGCGCTCTACCAATCTTGCCACACCACTTCCACAATGAATGAGTTAAGAAATTAGTTAAAAAAACAATAGAGCTGGAACAGCGTGTGTTTAAACCCCGATCTCATTTTGCCAGTCTTGACTCTAACGAACTGAAGGTTTCGCCTAAAGAACGGCCCCAATGATAGACCAAAACAATAAAACACGTGAGGAAAAATCTTTTAAAAATGATGAGATACATAAAGTGTGTCCTCAATAATTCGGGTGCCCCTCACTCAGTCTGATATAATGCTACACTGTTGGAGAATAATTTGTGTCACCTTTTCACTCATTTTATGTCTCATTACATAAGAAACGTTCTACTGGATATTTTCATAATCATCATCCAAAAATTTCGCTAGCTGCTGCTTTTTCACAAGAGTATGAAGAGCGGAATTGTTCGTTTTCAAAACCAGTTTCTCGTTTCCGTTGCATTCAGTGTCTATGCTCATTTTCTTTGACAAGTTGGAGTCTTGTCTTGAGTTCTTTCTGCTGTTAGGTGTAATGGGACGGTCAAAGCTCTCGTATGGATTCGATTCCAAATCGCTGCAGGCATCCGCCGTGTCCTCCGGACGTTCGCCCCCGTTGGTGAACGGCATCGACGGATAGTCGTAGCTCGCATCGCGCACGAGGTCAGGAACGAGCGTGAAGTAGCTTGGGGTCGTGACGAAGGCGAAACCGTCTTTGCCTGGGTCTTGCGACGACATCGTCTCCCGAGGGACGACCGAGGGCAGCGACGGCAGCGGCGACCTCTGCCGCGGCGACATGGGACGAGGCGCGAAGGGCGACATGGGTTTGGGCGAGACGGGAAGAGGCGGATACTCGTACTCGGTAAGGTCCCTGGGAGCTCGGCCTGTTTCCATGGTGACCGGGTCCAGCACGTCATAATGGCTTTGCTCCGAGGGCATTTCGAGTTGTCTGTAGATGTGCGAACTTGCGTTTGACGACTCGCGGCAAACGAGAGCTACTCCCGGACTTCCTGAATCATGCACCACATCGTAGCCCTGAGGCTCTTTCCGCATCTCGACAGCCTTGTACGGACGCTCGCTCTCGATGAGTTTGTCTCTCGAACTGTGAAGCGATTTCGCATGGTCATATTCACCATCGTTGGTGGCATACTTCTTCTTCATCGTGCTGGATGCGAGACTCTCCATGGATGGGAACGGCGCCCAGTCTATTGTGATATTTCCGATGAGATCCGTAACGTGGTAAGGTCCTTCCGGTTTGTTGCTCTCGAAGCTCTTCCTGGAAGGCAGCGAGTTGCTTCGCACCATCGCCGTGGACCTTCCGATCGTGCCGAGCTTCGGCGCCTTGTCCTTCGATCCGCGCGGCGTCGTCATGAAGCTGTAGACGTTCCCATCCGTTGGCGACGTCTCTGGGATCTCCGAGTAGTCGAAGCTCCGGTCGCGACTCCCGAAGCTCCGCTTAAACGACGGTAGTGTGAGACTCCGTCGCTTCCCTCTCGGGAACGGCGGGATGTCGTCCACCGGTTTGTTGATCGTTCCTGACCCGGTGTCCCCTTTCTCTGATATCAAGTCCATCTGGTAGGACGAGCCACCGAGGCCTCTGCTGGTCGACGAGAGGGTCGTCGTCTCGGTGGCCATGGTCCTGGTCGTTCCGTGACCGTTGTTGATACCCGCTATCCCTGTCAGGAAGTCGTAGCCGGTGTTGGACACGTGCATACCGTTGTTGTTCGCTGTCATCTGCGAGTTGGTTCTCCTTTAGTAGAGGGAAGATATAAAGACCGTACTTTAGACCATGCAATGCCAGTTTGATTTAAATTATATTAGAAAGAATTGATTATACCATGAACAGTTTTGTTTCGTAGTTAATAACGTATTTCCAAGAAAACTGAAACGTGTTTGATCTAAAGACAGTCGGTTAGCTCATAATCTAAAAGTTCAAGGTAAAATACAGGGCAAAAAAAGAGCATTGTTATAGAAAGTAGGCTAGTTAATATATAGCTTTTATATAGCGCCATCTATCTAGTTGCCTATTCAGAGGCGCATTATTTCCCTTGGTCATCAGGTACAGTCCAAACCCGCACAATTATCTTGTGCACCATCTCAACTCCCAGGGGAGCATACTAGCCCAAGCTGCCCAACGGGCGCTGAAGGCTAATTAACACCCGACCAAGTACCCATTTATACTCCTGGGTAGAGAGCAGCAATGTGGATTAATTGTCTTGCTGAAGGACAAACGGAGTGGGCAGGGTTCGAACTCGGGATCTCGAGATCAGAAAGCGCGCGCTCTACCGATCTTGCCACACCACATCCACGGGTTATACTTAGAGATAGTGTGTATTTATTTTGATATTAAAATCATCGACGAAAGTGTAAATAATTGGAGGTTTCTTTTCAAAGACATTTGTATTGAATCATTATATAGGCAGGCAAAACCTCCTTTTACTCACTTTCTTTTCCGATAGAAGTAACAATGAATGGTGATGCTGACCGCAAAAATCAGAACTGTCCCCAAAAAGCAGCCCACTGCGACTACCAGCATTCGACCTATAAAGAGAAAATGAGGGCAAGATAATGAATTGTACAATAAGGTGACACTGCGCACGGGGTGGGGGGGGGGGGGGGGGCTGTCCGTTCCAATATCTTAAATAAACAATGTTAAAACACATAAGGGGAACATCTGTGGGAAATACATAAGAAATGCCCCCCAAAAAACAACAACAACAACAACAACAACAACAACAACAACAACAACAAACAAACAAGACAAAACACGTATGCTTGCCTGATATAAAGGTTTGGGCAAAATCCTTTTACAACAAAATTAATCTTCACATAATGATATCTATCTATATATTTATCTATATATCTATATATCTATCTATCTATCTATCTATCTATCTATCTATCTATTTATCTATCTATATATCTATCTATCTATCTATATATATATCTATCTATATATCTATCAATCAATCAACATGTCTAAAGACTTATAGTATTTGACAAAACAATCATTTTTATTCTATTTCAAATATTTTCCTACTCTACCTCCTCTCAAGCATGATGTTTTACCTTCGATACCCCCACCATGGTTGTGCGTTCCTCCAGAGTCACGTGATATCGGCATGTTGGTCGTGTTACCATGGTTACCAGGCCAGTTTGGAGAAGGCGTCGAGGGCATGGCTGGTAGATAGGTTGCAAAATCTTTTTATATACACAAACAAAAATGACATACAATTAATACATTGATTGATAATATAGGACCTTTTATAATGCGTCAATTACATCTTTTGCATGATCCTCAGGCCGCAGTTAAAATTATCTACAAACAGCAAACAATAAATTACAAATGCAAACAATATACCAATAACAAACTTGTGAACGAAACAATATTAGAGGAAGGGCTAAATGGCGAAGGGTTGTTCCCTCTGTTCGTCTAGCTTGTATATATACATCCCTCGTTTGTATTGATATCTTATTGTTAAATTTGTAAGCGCTGTGATACTCTGTCAATATCGCTATTATAAGAAGCCTGTATTATTCAAGGGTTTGTATGAAGAGTCGAATTGCTTTATTGCTTTTAAAAAGAAAATCTTTTGCATTAATTTTGTTACCTGGTCTGATATCCACGGAAGCCTCTGTGACCGTGACGTCATCAATTGCTACCCCTGACCCGGGTTGACTGTGTAACGCCTCGAAGGCAATCTGGAAGTAAGACGAGAACATTCATGACTTTAATACAAAATATTTTGTAATATGCCTCGATAACCGATGTCCCAGAGGGCCCTGCTCCATTTTTAAAGAATTATGCAAGCAATGCAGACTATTATGATGGCAATCGGGTTTTTTTACTGCTTTATGTGTTTTGTGTGATACAGGATCTTCTCACTGCATGCCTATGAGCCACTTGGGAGGTATGCCCGGAGGTATGCTCCCCAGGGAGTGGATATGGGGATAATGGGGCACACATTGTGGAGGGGCTAGCAAACGTCTCCCATAACTGGGTTATAGTGTAAAGCGCTTAGAAATCATACTGCTCGATATTAAAGGCAATGGTGAGTGTTGGTCAAACTTAACTTTAGTAACCAAAACCTGCACGATTACGGTACAAACTAATAGTTATAACTTCACCATGCTCGAAAAGTATACACAATTACAAACGACAAAGTAAAACCCCTGTTATCATTCAAAAAGAGCCGTTACAACTCGAAGTGTCAAATTAACTCTAGAGTTAGCCAGCGCGAAGCACTAGCGTTCTAGGTCCTATATAATACGGGACTGTGCGCGGTAATAGTACGTGTAGTATGTATCGCAACTCGCAAGCCCCTTCGTTCGCCTTTCGTTCAGAGTCGCCATAACACACGGAGAGAAGTCCATGAGGCGCATATATATCACTGATTGTTTGCGGAATGGAGGGAAAAATCATAATCTTAATCCACCCGATAGTTGAATCACATATCGGAGAGTGAATTGCTGGTAAGTACCGTATCATATGTATAGTTTTAAGCACAATTAGCGTGCACAAAAATATTTGGTTTCAGTTCTTTATCATGAAGACCTAGAACGCTAGTGCCTCGCACTAGCGTTCTCTAAAAAGTGATACCCCGGACGTCAAACCACTTTTATATGATATTTTGAAAGCCAATTCCACAACAATTAGAGCATTTGAATGGGAATTATTATTATTTCCCATGTTTTTTTCGATGATCTTTCATATGGAATTGAAATCAGCCAAATCCGTTACAATTTATGTCGGGGGGACACTTTGGAAATTACCAACACTCACCATTGCCTTTAAGCGCTATATAGATATCGAACCTACTACTAATATTTTGAATATGACATGGGTAAAATCCACAAATATAAAAACATATATATATAATATATATGGGTATTAAATACAAACTACATGTATTTAATACAAACTATTTAATAAAAACATATCTAACACAAACTGCACACCGTGCCTATCCCAAACTTGTTACCCAAATCACGATAAATCAAGCCTAAACTAATCCGGTTTCGCTTCCCCTAAAGTTTGACAAAGTTTAGAATATTTTCCCAGCAATCTTGGGGTTCGGTATTTAACGGGAATTCTATATCCGCTGCAACATTTCCTCTCCTTATGGTAAAACACTTCAATTTGAACAAAATAAATATAGAGCAAAATAATACAAAGGAGTAACAAACAACTACACAACAGAGCTATAACCATGGACTAATTGGTACATAATCTATAGGACTATTATCATGTTTGATTGAATGTATACGTACATGATAATTATTATTTAAAATGTTCAGATTTCGTTTGCGCTTATTATGTTTAATCTAATATATTACATTCAACATTTTTACTTTCAAACACTTCAATTGTAAAAAAAAAAAATATGGAGTAATAAATAACAACGCAACTAAGCTATAACCGTACACTTGTTTCATGAAATATGATATACGTATAGGACTAGTTTAATCATCACGTTTTATTTACCTGTAAATACGTATATGTCAATCATAGTACAACGAGTTCAGATTTCTTTTGCGCTTATGTTTAATTAAATATTATATTCCATTTACAATTGTCATTTTCAAACACTTCAATTGGAACAACAATATAGAGTTGTGAACATCAACGCAACTAAGCTATAACCATGGACTAGCTTGACTATACTTGACGCGTCTCGTTAACTGTACGTATGTAAATTATTGTCCAACATGTTCAGATTTCTTTTACATTTTGTGTTTGATAAAAATGTTTTCCTTTTTATAATAACCATTTTCATAATCGGTGCAGAGTAGGATAGATGGAGCATAATAGTTTGTGTATTCCTATAAATCGTATTACTTGTCCATACTACAATTCTTTTCTTATATCTTGTTCGCTTTCAGTGGCGTATACCGTAGTCAAACTGATGGGGGCGATTTATTAGGGCACACTCTATATCTTATTCATTTTCATTTTCAGCCCTTTTTTTTGGAGGGGGGGTGTCGGGGGCACGCGTCCACCGTGGCCAGCCGTTGCTCTGTTCCAGATAAACAATAAAGAATTATATTATCGAACAGGAAATACATCCTTTACTCAGTTTCCTCTATTCATGGTAAACTCTTCAACTAAAAACAAAATCACTGTGAGTATAATGACATTGGGATGCTTGTTTTTGTTGTTGTTTTTTTGTGTCTCTTCTCTTTTCAAATCACAGTTATAAATACAAAATACAAATTAATTTCTTACAAATAATAAAGCAACATAATTTTCAGTTTGACTTACTCGTCCAGAGTGTCTACACGCAAAGTCGACCTCGGCAAATTGCCACCCTCTCGTAAAAGCCTGTTTAGACCACATTAAGTCATTGTTGCAACCTGAAATTAAATGCAAATTTAATTAAATGAAAGGAAATTAAATGATGTCAATACCAATTAATTGATATAAATCGTTGCTATAATTACCACTATGCAAGCAATACAAACTATTTTGGTGGCAATAGGAGTTTTGAAATAGCATCTCACTAATCGAGGTTAAATCGATTCGAGACATGGATACATTATATTAATTATATTGTGTTACAAATTAATGTTACATGAAAACTGTACTATGAGAAATTAACATGTCCTTTTTACATTAGAATTTCCCAGCCTTTCCATCGAGCACTTAAACGTATAGAAATGGCATTACCAAATGTATTTATGCATGTGATTGACTTTATAAGTAATGTTTGTTATTATGTCAATTTGTTGATTTACTGAATGTACACCATTACAATAATATCACTAACATACCTTTGACACTAAGGGTTGCGTACGTGTCCGCATGTCCTTCCGGGTCATCCGTTATCCATAGATAATAGTAGAAAGAGATGTGACTTAAACCGGAAGTGAAATTGAGGTCAGGTGAGCTGATGGTCGTGGTGAAGCTCATGAAGTTGTCTGGTGCGGTGGTCTCTAGGGATTTAGTGTACGCAAAGACGTCTGCAGTTAAATGTAAGAAGGGAAACTACATATTATTAACGTTATCATAACTAATAACGCACATTTACATGCACTTATAGTATAAATACAAACCTCTAATACAGCGTCGCACACAAGTCCCTCTTTTTTGTCCTACATGGTCTCATTTTAAATACTAGTACAGTGTAGTTATAAATACCATAATATATGTGTTTAGGATTTCCTGTAGTTACGGGATTGTTGCAATCCCAGCAATTATTATTAAGCGGGATTTTCTCTTCGTCTGGGGGGCTTCCTTTGCCTAAACCTGGTAAATCTAGGGGCGTAGCTAAAAGGGGGCGGCAGTGGGGGTGCCCCCCCCCCCCTCGGATGTTTGTTGTTCTGTTCGTCTGGGGGGGGGGGGGGGTTCCCTTGCGTAAACTGGGCAAATCTAGGGGCGTAGCTTAAAATAGGGCATCGAGGAGTTTAGAGGGGGTGTCCTCCTCAGCTTTTGTACGGTTGTTTGTGAGGCTTAATTTGCCTTAGCCTGGTAAATATAGGGGGTATATAGGCATACGGGTGTTGTTAAAAGGGGTAGGCAAGGGGGTGCCCCCTTATGCTGTGTGAATAATATGTCGATGACGTAAATAATCAAGATTTAATCTACACCGTAACCATTGTAGTGGGCAGTTAACTCGTTGCTATAAGTAGTTGATACTATGCTTCACAACCTGTACCCCTCGTTGGAATCATTACCCCTCCCCTAGCCCACCTTTGTTACCCCCCTTTTAAAATTGATCCTTGTCGTGCCGTTTTATAAATCCAGACGCGAATATAGAAACACGCATGATTATCGGCAGCTTCCACACTGTCATTTTTAATTGATAGATTATGCAAACACGATATTTCTGTCATTATGCTAATCCACGCTGAACAGAGGGTGTGTTTCGTGATAGTGATGTGCTTTGGTGGTTCACAACCCATAATAATTGAGGTTGATCGTTCCCCCTTTCAACTTTCACGTGAACCAGTTACACCCTTAATTTATATTGGCACCCCTTTAGAATGTCAAGGTATATTGGTTATGGCCTCTCCGTCTTTAAAAGCGGAGGTCGTAGGTTCGCTACCAAATCAAGCTAGTCTGTCTTTCCGTGACACTATCTGCCTCCATGTGTTGCTCCGTAAACATTATAATTAATATACAGGGCCCGTATTCATAGAGCCCCGCTAGCTTAGTTGCATGCTACGTCCACTTTAATGACGTGTCTAAGTATAAAGTTTAAACCAAGATCCTGTGAAATAGGGTTTCATGAGTAGGTACCAGCTAAACATAATTGGGAGCTACGAACGTGATTGTGATCTGAAATAGATTATTATCTAGTTGAACGTTAAATACAACTGTATGCTAATGTATTTGCCTAACATTATTGTACATGTATCTTATAATAGTTTCATACCTCCTTGGTTTCAGGCACATTGCTGTCTAAAATGTATATAATAGTGCTAAGTATCAAACAAACGCGGTAGAAAACTGGGGGTGTTTCACAAAGATCCTAAGTTGAACTTAACTCCAAGTTGGACTTGAGAATTATGGAAAGCCATTTGTAGCCTTGGAATAAAGTATATTCAAAAGCAAAAATGCAAGTATTTTAAACTTTTCATAAATTTTACATCAAGATCATAAGATCTCCTTGCTAATAGAAAATGTCTGTAATTTGAATCAACATTCTATGCCCTTTAAAACAACTTTATCTAAACATATTTCAAAGAAACTTACGGTTTTTCATCATGTTTAATATAGAGTAAAGTTCCACTTAGGATCTTTGTGGAAACACCCCCTGGAAGTTCATTGAAAGGAGAGGGGTTGCGGATGTACGTATTGCCATTCTGCGAGATAAAATCAAACTGCTATTTTTTCACTGCCGATCATTTTGAAGTATGTTCACACTGCTATTTTTTCATTGCCGATATCTTTGAAGTAAGATCATGATAATGAAGATATAATCAAACACTGGAATGGCCTCAGGGTGTAACATAAAGGTCAATCTATCGAAGTTAGATGTTTACACCGGCCTGTTTCATTATTTGACAAATCAATTGATCTTTCTTTTCTCGTGTATTTTTGTTTCGACTTATAAATGTATACAACTCAAAATGGACCGCAAGAGTGCTAACAAAATAGACCAAGGAAACGTAAGAATATCACGAGGAATTGAGTGGGGATGGGTGACGTTGGGGGGTAAGTTGGTTTTCAAAATCATATTTTGATGTCTTCATATCTATTATTGTTAATTTATTAATTTTCATTCTTACATTAATAAAATCGGCATTACTTACTATTTGGTCGTGAATTCGGGTTATCATCTATACGAAAACGCTGTACATACATAAATGCATTATTATTTTATATTTCTCATATATAGACGGCATTGTTTTGCAAAGACATTTGCTCGAGTATCGGAAGGGCCTATAAATATTAGGGAAACGGGAATTTGATGGAAAATATGATTGATAATGATAACGCGATGAATAATTATTTAAATGTTTGGCGCAAAGTTATAATTTCATCAATAAAAAAAATACCACCACAACAATAACGATAACAAACTCACCTAGTTGGTCACTGCGGGTGTGGTCCGTGGACGGTCCGTTCTGGCCTATTCTGTTCACGACATTTAGGTTCAGACTGAGTGTCCAGAGCTCAGTGTGGTGGATGCCCTCGAGGTCGGGAATGATCACGAATCCACACTCTACGGCGTTTTCGAAGGTGCATTCGGCCAAAGCTGCAACAGATACGAATGAATTAGGAAGAAACAAAATCAACAACACTTTACTTATTTATTATTATGTATCAGATACTGAACATTCACCTTTCCCATTGAAAAGGTCCCTACCAAATATTTATCGCCTTATAGTAATATTGGGCAGTTCTGAAACGCGTTTTTAAATTATCAATGTAAATTTTTTTTTTTTTAAATACCGTTTTTATATAACCTTGAAATTAAAACTGAAATTCAAATACAATTTTGCAGCAGAGGATACCATGTTATTTGTTCCCTATGATCAAAGACTTAATGGTAAGCTTAATCTTTTGGAATGATTATTACAGTTTTTGAAACGTGTTTTGTAAAATTGTTGATATCACAGTTCGTTTATACATACCGTGTTTATACAATCCTGAAATTATATTTGAAAATAAAATTTAAGTACAGCAGATTATACCAGTTTATGTGTTAACCTTGACCAAAGACGTTGCGGTCAACTTAATCATTCTGAACTTATATTGTTAAAGTTTTGAAACGTGTTATTCTTATTTACATGTTATTGATTGGGTTTACCTTGTACGACTGCACTTTTGTAACGGGTTTATTTTCAGGACAAATGATTGACCTTCATTGCGTTATTACGTTATTGACAAAATATTTGTGCGGATAAAACGGAGTTTGTTTACATGTTAAACATGGCAAACATAACATAACTGTACTGTGTTTGTCTACAACAGTATAATTTTTTATTTCAGAACTGTTCTGTTTCTAATATAGATACCTTAATACAGCGTCTACAATTTTCCCAAAATGTGATTTTCAATATACATAACAATAGGCTCTTTTTATCGCTGTTATACCCCACGCGTTTCCACCTCAAAATAGCTTGGACTTTCCCTTATCCCAATCCCAATGAATATGCACGACAAGGAAACGTACAATTGTAGATTTGTGCCGTTTTAATAACGATTTTCAGAGTTCAATATCGCATAAATGTTGTAAATGTTGATGTTAGCCGAACGTTTGCGGAGTTGGTTCACCCCATCAACACTATGCATGCATGCAGGGATTACCGACATCCGTGCACCGCCTGCCAGTAATATAACGATCGATATAGAGATAAACGTTATCGTTTTGGAACCATGGCTTACAAACATCAGTTAGAAATGGCTCTGAAACTAGTTTGTTTAATAAAACAAATTTCCCATTTATGTATACGAAACATTTGCTAAGCTACAGGGGACACGGATGGCACGAAGGGGGGGGGGGGGGGGGGGGGGGAGGGAGGGTTGTTTCCACATGACTTTCCAAATACAATATGATAACAACATAACTGAAGATGAAAATCATACTCATGAAATCAATAAATAAGTAGAGTGTGTCCCCAAAAATTCGTAGGCCTGAAACATGCCAACCAGTACTATAACGCTATGCCACTGATCATACAAAAATACTTCTCACAACTATTTACACCCCTGTCAAAACTATAGCCTACTCTATCTTCCATGATTATCAATTATGGGTGGCCGAACATTCACCCCTGTCATAAGTTTACGGAAGACATCTGCTACGCCTATATCGGTATAGTACTTGAGATCAATTGAGCGATTAAATCAGTTTTGTAAACCGTCTGAAAATTGATATTTTGTGCCACCATACGAAGCAAATTATTGACTAAACCATACCAGTAACTGAATAACTTAGGCTGAACCTTCTAATATATCATCACTACAGAGCTTACCACAATCCGTGCACGTCTGCCAAGACTAATAGTTGGTTTAGAACGTTAAGGATTAATGTTATCGTTTTAGAACTTTTGCATCAGTTGGAAAAGGATGTAATACTGTCCAATGAAATATGTATATAGCATACATACAGAAATCAGATACAGATACTCCAACAATAGGCCTATATATAATACATATTGTACTCTATCTTTAATTATGTATCATTTCCATTATGATCATAAGATGCTAATGATGGTGGCCGAACATTCACCCCGATCCTAACTACAGAGATTACTGAAGATATCCGCCACTCCTGTCTGAACTAACGATCGATTGAGCGATTAAATAAATTTTGTAATCTGTGTTCAAAATTCATATTTTGTGCCACTATATAAAGTAACGTAAACTATCAATATACCAGTAACTGAATAACGAAGGTTGGACCTATCATCACCACTAACCGATATCCGAGCACAAGTGTCGGTTTAGGGATTAACGTTATCGTTTGGGAAGCATGGTTTCAAACTTTAGTTGGGAATGGCAGTAAAACTGTTTCGTTATATTAGGGATAATATTCCACATCATTTTATGTAGAGAAAAATAAGATTTAGTGTAGCTTCTTTAGCCACAGTCAATACTATACTCTATCTTCAATTATATTATTCCATTATCGTATATAATACTGGTGGCCGAACATTCACCCCTGTCAAAACTACAGAGATTACTGACGATATCCGCCACGCCTGTCAGGTATAATGAGCGATTGAGCGATTAAATCAGTTGTGTAAACCGTCTCAAATAATAGTTGGTGCCACCGTAAGATTGCTATTTGGACTTCAATATGATATCCATAGTGATGTAGCGTTGTCGGACTGATTGGGAGGGGGGTGGGGGGGGGGGGGGGGGGACATGAATGATTTCGGGGGCACACCTTATGTATTTTATATATATTATTCCCATATGTTTGTTTGGATTGTTTTGTCAAATTATTGGGGCCGCGTGCCCTAGTGCCCCCCGTAGCTACGCCAAAGATGATACAAACAATGACGTTTGACCCTTTAGTATTATCATCACTGCAGAGATCACCAACATTCGTGCACGCATGCTAGGACTATTTTAAGGCGACATACAACAAATTGCCATTGCAATGGTAACATAATTTTGTATAAAACTTCATCGAGTATGCGTATTAAAAGTAGGCACAACATAGCTTCTATGCCACAACAATAACGTTACTCTTATCTTGAAGTAGATAAATCCATAATCGTTACCATGGAAATTGCACCGCGAGTAACGTTGTGCTATATATGGAACCATGGATTAAACAATCAAACGAACAGAAACACTCATAATCGGGACTTTTTATTTCAATTATCATGGAAATGAGAGGTGAACGTGCGGCGCTCCGTGAAACAGTTGACATTTTAAACGATATTTTAGATTTAAACTACATAATTTGTGAAAGTCCAGCCAACGTGTTCTTGTATGTAGCGCAGATGTGGTTTGGTAGGGTAGGTAGGCAAGAAAAGAGTTAACAGAGTTAAACAAAATAATCTCGATCGCATTGTCGGAAACCCAGTAGATCTGATATAACCATGAACGCTTCCCATTTTGATAACAGGTAGTGTAAGACTGTAAGATCGACATAGGATACAGAAACAGGTGGATTTTATTTGGATGGTAACTTGCTAATACAGACGCATGTATATGTAATCTAGTGTGGTGTGGAAGAGAACTGTACAGTAGTACTTAAACATGTTAAAGATGTACAAAATGTAGCAAAATATAAGATATATCTTAAGTGTATTCGACCTGTACTATATTAAACTTTGGTGTCAAAGTCATACCATATAAACCTTCTTTCAAATGTTCATCTCTGCCAGTACAAAATATATGGATGGATAAGAACACTATAATATAAATACATAAATACACAGACCAATTTTCAAAGTGCTAGATGCGTGTATTTAGTGTTTACGCGTATATTAAGATAATTACTTTGTATTCATTATCGCCGTCATCTGAAGGATATATACCGTATGTTTCTGGTAAAGATATTTTAAAGGAACCAACGGTTTGGTCTCTTCAATACGTTAAAATGGTTTTGCAATAAAGATAATATTCTCTCAAACTATACATGTACAAATTATGCAAGTAATCTATCAAAGCGACATCAATAAACCGCGATGTTTTATCTTTACAAAAGTTTTAAGGGATCTAGTTACTTTGTTGACATGTGCAAAAAGCGATGAGTGGTAATTGATACAATGAATATTGTTGTTATATGATATGTCCACTGGGTGTTGTTTGAACATTTCAAGTTAAATGGACTTTATATGACCGAGAAATGAGCACAAATGCAAAGTGACATTGCAGTCACTTTGTACACGATTCTGACGATCCATTGAATAATTTGACATCTGAAGACCTCAATCGTAAATATCTTTTTAACGAAAGGGAAATTTGAAAAACCGAAATCTGTCCCATGATTTGTTTGCTAATAAGAATACAACAAGGTATGAGGGAACCGCTAGAATTTCAATTGGATTTTGAGGATTTCGACAATGTTACTAAGTCCCTTTAAGGCAACTGTTGGTTACCTATAGTAACCAAAGTACTATCGGTTACACTGGGTCACAACTTCCGGATGACATTGAAAGGCACATAGATTGTAATGTTTCGATCGATCGGACAGATATTTAGGATGTGATTAACCAAAGTAGTTTAACTCTTCCAAACATATTAATCATTCATTTTATCGAGACCTTAAATAGTTACCAAAAAGGTTCGGAAGTGAAGGGCTAAATTACATTACACATAAAGTACACTGCGGTTTATATTCGTTGAAAACATATGACACAAACAAAGTAGTTTACATATTTAAGGTATATAATGACTAATTCTTTGCTGATTTGTAGCTGCGATTTACAAACATAAAGCAAAGATCACTTTATTTACCAGTAATGCGAATATTTAATGAAAATTTCATTTAGTAGATGTACTTACTTTTGTTTGATTGTGCTGCACTAATCCGAAATGACACAAAGAGGCAACATATGTGAACCAGCACTTTGGAAGAGGGACTCACGAACTGTTTATCCATCTTCATTGTATAATATAAATAACCTTAAACAAAGTTATGAACTTCTCTTTCGTGTCAGTAAAACAACACCAAGTGAAGAAGGTTACAAATTCCGAAGCTTGTTAATCAAATCCCATTTGACTATTAAGTTACGAGGCAGTTATCCTTGCCATTCACATTCAAGTTCGAAGGAAAGTAGAGTAACTCCCACTTTATTATATGAAATGATAGATTACAAAATGTCAACGGAATATGTAATAAACAAACCAAGTGATCATCGCGATGGTGAATCAGTTACAGGTGTAAATTCAAACCCAAGTTCAGGTTTGATATAACTATGCCCAGAAAAGTGCTATAACTTGTGCTCCCGTTTTCTACAAACATGACAAAGTGATTGATAACATCGTTGTCTTGACTTTTGTCCCTAAATAAAGCTTCAGGTTTCCTTTGTGAGATAAGATGAACTATGATATCACAATCATGACGATCGACACTTACAAACTTTCGCGTTCCAGTTTTCGTCAAAAAGATTGCAAGGAATGTACAAACACGGGTCTTCGTTCCACGCACAGTTTCCACTCAAATGCTTCTGTATCTGTGAATTAGTTCAGTTTTATTGATTGTATACACCGGAAGCCGGCCACTACATCCGCGCGGAATTAGGTGCGATATGGGTCCAATCGTCACCGTAGAGGTTACCAAAAAGTAATGACGTCCAACGTACGGTTGGTAGAAAACGATTATACCAGGTTTGTTTACTGTTTAGTCATAGAGACGTATCACTGTTATCGACATATCCATTCGAGGGCAAATTATTTTCTGTTGCGGGGTGCGTGGTTTTAAAACTCCAACAGTCACAGTTCCACGCAAGAATATACAATTAAGTGCTTCTGATAGTATCGGCACGATATGACGCTCGCGTTCACTCACTTTCTTCGATCTATCCAGTACTGCAGTTCCGTATGCGTTCCGAGCAGTGGCGTAGCTTCGAGGGGGGGGGGGGGGGGTTGTATGACACGTACCCCCTTAACAATTTGACAAATAATAATAACAAACTTAAGGGTAAGATCCTTTATGAAATAATTAAATGTGCATGTCCCTAAATCAGCCCCACCATACTTCGACAACTGTTGGTTGGTTATTAGGTTTTTTTATAGACGCGTTCAATCAATTATTATATACGTATGTGACAACCCTTTATCTTTACACGAATGACGAGGGGAGGGGAGGGGGGGGGGGGGGGCGAAAGAGTTAAGCAATCATATAATTTGGGTAATATTTATTCTAATGGGTGTAATAATACGCATCTTGTGTTCAATTAATAAACATCTCCATTTTTGGGCAACAAACATTCCATGTTCGGGCTTTGCAACAAACCACAGAGGACAGGGAAGCGGTGTTTTTTTTTTTTTTTTTTTTTTTTTTGCTTGTTGTTGTTGTTTGTTGTTGTTGTTTTTGTTTGTTGGTTTATTTGTTTGTTTTGGGGGGAGGGTGTTGTGTGATTGCTTGCGGGGCAAACAAACACCTGTTATATTTTTGTTCGTAAGCGGCCCTTATTCAACATGTTACCTTTACAATCTGTCTTCCTCCCTACAATCTGTCAAGTTATGACGTTATGAAAGTTACCGTGCAGCATTCCGCTTCAATGTTTAGGAAATGCCTTGGAACGTATGAAAGCGAACCTGATAAACATGATAACATTATTTTGGTTCCTAGGTGTGGCGAGTATTTTTAAAATGTCAATATACGGGCAAAGAATATCTCATATTTTAACAGTGCTTTAACAGTCCCCCCCCCCAAAAAATGTTTTGTTTTGTACAACGAAACATACATTCAGAATTGCATAATAATTCGGGCAATATGCCTTCATTTCATCATCCATCGTAGGGATGGCAAACACTAAGGGGTACAAATAAGAGAGTGAAGTAGCTATCGGGGTGGGGTTAAAAGGGTTATCCCCCCCCCCCCTCAAACACACACACACACACACACACACACACACCATAAACTATGTGTGTGTGTGTGGGGGGGGGGGGGGGGGTTATTGCGCCTTAACCCCATCCCGATAGCTTACATGCACACTCCTTAGCTGAAGCGAAATTGAAACAAAAATAGTATATACGCACATTATACATTATTTCGAAACGAAAAGTATGTCACTATTTGACATAGAGACCACACAAAAAAGGATTACTAGATGATTCCTTTATTCCGCCAAGAACTATATTTGTTGAAATATCAAAACTCACATATCCCTTTGTATGTACGTTGCTCGAGAATAATGACATGGGTCACAGAATAAATGAAGAGCTTAATTCCAAAAGGCGCTAAATCCACTTTTTAAACTTCGGAGAAAAGCAGGTTTCTTTGTCAAATTGTGTACACATGTGGCCTACGGGAATATGACAAAAGAACGTACCATATTAACGTTTCCGAATGTCATTTATCCCAACATTTGGATTTCTAGATAGCTTCCTAGCTTATTAATAATGTACTTAATTCGTTAATACAATTTCTATGGTAAGCAGATTTAGCGCCTTTTTGAACTAAGCTCTTAAAATACAAAATCATGGAGAATTGGTCTCTAAACGGAAGGAAAACTATTTTATAATAGTCTTTCCAGCGTATATTAGTTTCTGCTTCCGAATTACAGACGTGACGTATTAAACTCTTTCCCAGGTCATGTAACTTTTTCTAAATCATTCACCTTCTAACGATATAGATCTCCTTTAAACTACATACGTTGGTGCTTTGTCGGGCAAGGGCATACTGAATGGAAGGCAACTACCTACGTTATATCAGTCTATAATTTAGCTTCTGTATCACATACGTGATGTATTAATCTCTTTCCCAGTTTTAAACAACTTTCTTTGAATCATTCACCCTCTAACGATAGTTTTCCTTTAAACTACGTACGCTGGTGCTTTGTCGGGCAAGGGCATACTGCAAGGAAGGTAACTACGTTATAATAGTCTGTATAACGTATAGTTACGTTTCAGACGTGACGCACTTATCTTTTTTCCAATTTGATGTAACTTTCTCTCAAATCAGTCCCCTTCTTAAACTACATTAGATACGCTGGTGCTTTGTCGGGCAAATGCATACTGAATGGAATGCAACTATTTTATGTTACTCTTTCCAACGTATAGTTTAGCTTCAGAATCACAACATCCCAGACGTGACGTATTAATCTCTTTCCCAATTGTATTATAACTTTCTCTAAATCATTCATCTCCTCACGATAGATCTCCTTTAAACTAATTTACATAGGTTGGTGCTGTGTCGGGTAAGGACAGCCTGCTGATACAGAGCAAAACGGCACTTGGTGATTACAAATTTAAGAGTTACAGAATAGGTATGGCCAATTCCAGCGTCACGGACATTACACATTTGAAAATTTGTAGAATTTGTATGGCTTTCCAATACCACTGCTATAAGATGAACCTTTCTATTGTCTAGCTTTTACTTGGATTACAAATCAATGACCAATTTATATATACACTACAAGATTCAGAACATTTTCTGTATTCCTTGTTCAGTTATTTCACAAAATGTGCGCCGTCACAGACATTACATATTTTGCCAAAATATGTAATGCCAGTGACGATGCACATTTTGTGGAATAGCTGAACAATTAATTACACATATTGCTCTGAAACTTGTAGTGAGTATTTAACTTGGTCATTGCTTTGTAATCCAAGTAAAAGCTAAACAGGTATTTGAGACTCATACAAACTCTCACATTTGTAATGTCCATGACGCTGGAATTGCCCGTATATGGAATTGGGACCGGTCTATTCTTCTTCGTCAAACATATGTAACTGCCTCCTTCATACTTCTACATTCTCCCAAATAATCATCTAGTAACATTGTCCAAATCTACAAAACTTATGTAGAACACTAGTGGTTTTCGAATGTATTGTTGTATTCGTATTACCAATAGAAGCATGGAACAGGTTTTGTGTTTCGAATTTTCATTTCGTTAAAAATATATTTTCAATTGAAGTGTTCAGATCTTTAATTAGCCACTGGGAAGTTATATTACTGTGTACAAAGTCAGGGCAATGAGTTAGCGAATATCACTGTGTATTTTTGCTCATTATACTTGGCCATACAACTGTATGTATTTATTCATCTTTATTTCATTCAAACAATACATATAAATAAAGAAGTTACATGAAACCCAGGACAGGGGCTTGAAACGAAATAAATTCTGCCACCTGCAGGGAAATGATAATTTACAAACATAAAATACAATACATTACATTCATTTTACCTGAAATGTTCACACATTACTTACTTGAATTATCAGATCACAAAAATACTCATTTTATCAACCATTCATCACTTTTTGTATACATGTCAACGAAGTTACTAGATCCCTTGCTTTAACGCAACATATTTTTCAAAAGTACGTAATCAATTCAAGCTGCTAAATAGATCATGAATGTGGTGAACATTTAGGGGAGTTCCTTTTCAATATCTTCGCAATTATTGACGGAAACTTTGCTTCCAGCCGACATTGAAGCTATCGAACAGAAAGTGATATTTTACGAACAAATCAACGCATTGATTGTGGGAAAATCCCCTTGTTTCTCGGACGATTTCCGTTTTTAACATATGACAGTAAAACTTCTCAACGCAAGACATGAACACTTTCTCGATGCGGTTAAGGCTGTTCCTGAATAAAAGGAAATACTCAAAAGCAATCGTTTAGTACATTTTTAGACAAGGAAATTAAATTAAAAATAACTTTTAGGAGTCATTTTCTTATACAGGAATACAGTCAAACCTATGTTAGTGACCACCTGTCTATAATAGCCTTCCTGCCTATAGCGGCCACTAAAAGTGATTCCTTGCCAAGAAAAACAGTGCCGTGGAACCTGTCTATAGAGGTATTTCAATACGAAGGTCGTGAGTTCGATGTCCAAACCGTGACGTGTGCCCTTCAGCAATGTGGACGTGGACGTGTGTGGCAAGATTGGTAGAGCGCGCGCTTTCCGATCGTTAGATCCCAAGTTCGAACCCTGTGTATGCCCAGTGCGTGTGTCCTTTAGCAAGACAATTAATCCACATTTGCTGCTCCCTACCCAGGTGTATGAATGGGTACCATGGTCGGGTGTTAATTAGCCTTCGCGCTATTGTTAGCAAATAACTAGTATGCTCCCTAGGGAGTTGAGAAAGTGCGCAATATAATTACCTGGGTTTTAACTCTACATGATGTCCATGGGTAATAATTAAAATTTGCGCTAAGAAACCCTTTAAGGTCGCTTGAAACTCAGCCTATTTGAACATGGATAATATTATGTAATTATTATTACTACGCTGCAGTGACAAGGGCGACCGACAACTATGCAAAATAACAACAAAAAGTAAATCATATACAAACAGGGATGAATATACTTTGGCATTACGAAGTATAATTTGTCTAATTTACACTCTAAAAAGCAACAAATCACTTGATGATATACCTTCATTTCAATTTTGGACGGAGAGAGGGCTGGGTGGCCGGAGCTGGGCAATTTGTTTATCCCCTTATTATAGATATTCGAATTTACGTACCAGTAGTGATGATCATATCACTATAACTCTCATGTCAAAATGGACCTCTCTCTCTCCTTTTGCCTTTCTCCTTTATCCTTCTATTTTTTCTCATCTTCTCTCCTGCATGTTGCCTTTCTCCCTTTCCCTCTTAATCCTCCTCTACGTTTTCCTTATCTCGCTTTCCAGTTGTCTTTTCTTAGTGTTCATACTGTTTATACTTATGGTGTTTGACGATGTATGTCTGAAATGTTTTGTAATAATATTTATAATGTATATGTTTTTATTCCAATTAACTAATTAATTATTATTGAGTGTGATATTGTTAACCAGAAACAATTTACCATTGATTTGGACCAATACAATATTGAATATAATGAATGTTGTTGTAAACAGTGGTTGTTGTCTCCTTTGCCGATAAGCATCAAAGTTTATTGACCTCATTATGTCCATCTTTTATCTATCTATTTGTATATTGATACTTTTATCGGCTATATTGGTTTAATTGTTGAATTAATCGGTCCGTTTCCGGGCCGTTTCCATGGGTTACGTGCAGCGTAGTCATGGTAGTTGCGTTTTGTCCACTTCAAGTATGATAACAAAATGACGTAGATGAATTATTTTGATGACGTCAAAGTGACATGATTACGTAATCAGGTTAAGTAAATTTTTCGTTTGTTTTGGGTTTCCATAGCTTCATGAAAAGTTCTTTATTGTTTTTAAAATGTATTGATTGTGTTAATTGTTCTGCTTAATTGGGTCAATCCCCCATTGCACTTCATTGCTATATTTATTGTTGTGATTTCGGAAATAAACAAACAAACAAACAAACAAACAAACATGATTAATCATTAAAACTGAATATGGGCAATTTATGTTCGAGATATTTCAAAGGCTATAATATACACGCTTGAAAACAAATGTTATGATCACAAATGTAGTAATTGGGATGCAAAATAACCAGAACGTTTTACTTTCATATAGAAACGTTTTAAATCACGTCATTTCCATCTTGCGAAATCGTAACAACTAGTTTCTCTATTATATTGTATATTTCCTTGTTGTATGTTCACGTGCACTGTAACCATGGTAAATTCAAGGCCAGCTCGTTCCAGAGCTAAATAGAATAACAAAGGTACACTCACATATTATTAAACGGATTCAAAATAAAAAGTAAAAATACAAACACGAACGTCCATGCATACCCAAACGAAAACAAGAAGAATAACAAATTAACTAATAATCAAACAAATATAAAACAAAGACACGCGTATACATACAAACATACACACTGTTCTAACACAAACACACATAATGTATGTAAACATACATAATCACATACAAAAATGTATACAAGTAAATATATACGTTTTGTTCTATATAACGTGTTTAATTTCCTGGCCCATTGACGTAAAGATCAACTAGTCAAGTCCAGTTGCGTAGCTATTGGGGGGGGGGGGGGGGGGGGGGCACGTATGGTCTTTGCCCCCCCCCCCCCCCAATAATTTGAAGAAAAACAAAACATAAGGGAATCATTTTTTAACAAAGAAATATATTGTGCCCCCAATCAGTCCGACCACTCTACGCCACAAAGTCAACCCCCCCCCCCCCCCTCCCCCTCCAAAAAACGGGCTTGCTCAATCACGACGCCACAACCTGGACTATACGTCAGAAAGTCTCAATACTAAAAGTCGATGACCGAAGAGTAATATAATGTATGCTCACAAATATGACAACAAAGCACTTCTGTTGGTCTACTGCTCGACTGTCTAAAGAAGTTGCTACGGTATTTTTTCTTATAGATACACATTGAAATAAAACAAAAAAGAACAAAACATACAAAAACCAACAAAGCAAAGAAGGGTACACATGTCTGAGGCTGGTAATTATATCATCTATGTAACCCTATTTTATTTTACCATCATTAAGTCCAGCTGTCTTGTGTGAAAACAAAAGAACTATATACAAATACGAACAAAAACATTATAAGAAAACATATTTAATTCACTGATTTTACAAGGTTCAAAAAGGGAATTTAGGAATGTTATACTGTAGACATGGTAGATGACATTCTTGAATTACCTTAAAACTATTCATTATGATAATGATGTATACATTATAATTATGGGAAGAATATAATCTTTGCAGTTTAAACAAGAATTGGTTGTTTAAAATACAAATCAAACAAATTATATTTTTTCTAAATGTGAAAGACTTTAGAATAGTGTCGTTATAAGTGACGTTATAAGTGACGTTATAAGGATATTATATTTCCTGCATGTAAAACTTTGGGGTCATTCCCAATTTCTTGAATAAAAGAACAACTTGTCTGAAATAGACTGAGTTCTATGCTCTACGCTGACGACACACAAATTTATATTGCATTTCATCCACATGATTAGCAGGCTACCATTGTAAAAGTTAACAATTGTCTAAGTGACGTAGTGTCTTGGGCGAATAAAAACATGTTGAAAATTAATGCCCCAAAACCTGAGCTTATTAATTTTTCTTCAAGATTCAGTCCATCATCTGTACCTGCGTCTGTCATTGTCGATGGTCATGATGTATGTGAAACATCTAAGGCACGAAACCTGGGCGTTGTTATGGATCAACACTTGATACTTAGATATCATGTTCAAATTAAATGTTGTGCAGCTATGCCTGCCCTGAAAAGAGTGGCTCAACTGCGTGTGTTTTTAAGTCCAATAATAACAGAAAATTGATTCATGCTTTTGTTTCCTCTCGAATTGATTCTTGCAATGGCCTTTTGTTTGGTGTCTCTCAAAGAGACCTTTCTAAGTTGCAAGTATAGTGCAAAACAGTGCTGTAAGACTGATTATGCGGGCCATTTGGAGAGATCCTGTTACGCCTATGTTGACCTGCCTGCATTGGTTACCAGTGGAAAAAGGGATTATTTATAAAATAATTCTTTTGTGCCATAAGGTATTAGTAAACAATTCACCAACTTACTTGGCCGATATATTGAAACTATACAAACCAATGAGAAATCTTCGTTCCGTAAAAAAAGAACCTCTTGATAGTCCCTAAAACACAAATACGGGGATCGTGCATTTGCAACAGTAGCACCCAGGTTATGGAATGAGCTTCCCCAAAAATTGAGAGACATTACAAACACAGATTGTTTCGTGAATTCATTAAAGACCCATCTTTTTGTTTAAATAGGCTGCACTGTAATAATATTTATCTTTTCTTTAATTGTATAATTTTTTGTGTACCTTAGGCTATGTTGTTTTTGTAGGTTGTAATATATTTTGTTGATTTAATATAGTATGTAAAGCGCATAGAGAGTCATTTGTCTATTATGCGCTATATAAATATATATTATTATTATTATTATTATTATTATTAAATATACATGTTTAGTGTTCTCCCAATATGGAACACGATTTTTTTTTTTTAAGCGACATGTGAACATTATTAATAAACCCAAAGTTATTTAAATAGAAACTACAATAATTGACTTAAAAATAAATGAGCAACTTAAATTATAGGTTCCAGTAGGACGCGGATCCAGTCCGAGGTCCGTCTTTTTAAAGGGATCTAGTAACTTTGTTGACACGTGCAAAAAGTGATGAATGGTTGATGCAATGTATATTGTTGTTATCTCATATGTCCACAGGGTATTGTGTGAAAATTTCAAGTAAAATGGACATTGCATGGCCAAGTAATGAGCAAAAATGCAAAGTGATATTCACTGACTCACTGCACTCACTTTGTACACGGTAAGAAAAACTCCGGGGGAGTATTTCTTATCTGAATACTTCAATCGTACATATCTTTGTAACGAAAGGGAAATTTGAAAAACCGAAACCTGTCCCGCTATAATATGTCACAAATTATCAGCTTGCCTGGCAGAGTTTGTAACCAGTTGCCCATGACAAACAAATAGCTCTGACATCGCACTTCGACACTCTATACAATATGACCGTGGAATTATGATCACGGTTGTAAAGTTGCGATTAATTGGAAGTCAGAAAAATAGGAATATTTCAACCAGATTTGTGCATTTAGTCAATTGTTCTGACTTTCAATTAATTGCAGCTTAACAATTGATTGCAAGTTTTTGCAACTCTTTGTGCAGCACCTCCTTGTGACCTAAGTACGCAGCGAAGGTCGATGGCCGGGGATTCATCGTGGTACCTCGATTACTCACCAACTTATAACGCTGTTCGCGTATAACTTACGTAAAGAGCTTCCGGAGTAATAAGGTCATCATCCTGTCATGGCTAGCAGCCACTATCAAATACGTACCTTTCAATGGCGTAAGTCTAGTTAAAGGTCATCAAGCGTGGGGATGCTACACAGCGGGTCGCCATTTTGAACTAGGCTAGTATGCGCGCACTGCATAACACCAAAGACGCTTAATGGAAAGACAGTCTTTGATAACACTGAGCTAACGTGCATTACGCACCGTGCGCAACGCGTACGCAAGATGGCGCCGCGCATCTGATTTGACGAATCTGAACTACCTTTAAGGAGGGGCGGATCAAGGGTGTGGCTCTCATCAAGGGGGTAAAGGAACGTTTTGCTGCCGGGGGAGGGGAGGGGGGTGGATGAGGGTTAGTTATTTTGCCAATTACATCTGATATAAAAAAAGTTTCCCCTATAGCTGCCCGAAAATGGAAAGATTTGTATTGACAATCACATGCTTTTGCCTGAAAATGACATAACTTCTCCAAACATGAGATGTTTTTGCCTGAAAATATCGTAAGAGGGAGTGGTGTGGTGGCTGATGTCTTTTGACCGAGCTGCCTCTTGCCAAAAATGACATACTTTGCCTGAATTGAAGGTGCCTCTTGAAAAAAAAACAGGTTTTGCCTGAATGTTTGGTGTCTGTCATAGAGCTCGAATATTGCCGTTATCAAATGTTTTGGTCTATACCTCATTGGGCTCATTGTTAATCTTCCCCCTAATCTCTTTTAAAATGTTTAACACCAATCTGTGTTCAATCCCAGTCACACCACTGCCTGCCACGGCCATTCTATCTGTCAATACCTACTTTATTCTCAGTTATTTGACTGCTTTGTTGACATGATGATAGACATGACATGGCGGGAACCTTCAACCACAACATTTGAAAGTACACCACTTTTGTAAATGGCTTTGTTCCGATATATCTCTCTGGAAGGTCCTTTGCTTTGTATAAATGTATTTTTTTTTGTTCATACTAGCAGCATATTATGTTGCTAATATAGTTATTTCAAACAAAGGGAAACTGGCCAGAAATATATGTAATTACTTTTAGTGAGTACCGGATATCAATCCGGAGGGATCGGCTACGAATGACGAATCCCGGGGAAGCACTGTTTAATTCTTTGCTCATTATCATTTATGTTGTTAATAAAGAAACATGGCATAAATAAACTGGCTTTACGATGAATAGACTTTCAGGTCAAGAAGGAACAGAATTATCTTCTGTAGTTGAATCCACGTACTTTGATTCGAGAAAAAAATATCGGTGTTATTAAGAATTTCTAAGGCTTGTAATGAAACCTTCGGAGATGTGTTGTCCGTAAATGTACCCATTGTTCAACCTGGCATATTATCTCTTGACATCAAGAACAAACAAAATATTACAAACTTATCAACACATTAATTTGCATTCTATATATAACAAATACATCATATCCATTTTGTAAAGCGATAGTTATGATTTCAATGTGAAAATGTTTACAATTTTTACAATTTCTGCATTTGTTTTTTGTTATTTTTACGGAGCAGTTTGCATAGCAAATTTTCTGAACACAATCGATCACCCCTCCATCATCCATCGATTACCTGTACTTGGTTATAATGATTTAAACTAAATTCACATATAATAGGTATCATCTTGGCTATCTGTACATATTATAATAGCGATACATATTCAAAATAATATACAATTTAGAAATACTCTGCATAATAATTCATATTTCGGTCTCAGTACACCATTTCAAATATTAGTACATGATCCAATCGTCTTTCGACTGGTTAACGCAGCTGGCGCTGTTGCAGTCTACAATGTTCGGAATATTGCAATGTAACATGATTAAGTTACTGAGGTCTCCAAAATACATGGACATGATATCCATAGATGAAGCACATTGTACTGAGATTGAAGAGTTGGTTGACATTGACAGAATAGCACGATCGGATGGACGCTTGACTTCAGATCTAGAGATCATGGGTTCAAACCCGGCTGATGTTCCATCATTTTGTGTCCTTCAGCAATACATTTGATCCATATTGCTGCTCTCTACCCTGGAGTACAAATGGGTACCTGGTTGGGTGTTAATTAGCATGGGCGCTATCATATGGCTGCCATTGGGTAGTATGCTCCCCGGGGAGTTGATATGGTGCGCAAGATATTTGTGCGGGTTTGAACTGTACCAGTGACGACCAGGGTAATAATACAAGCGCAAAGAGACGTGCATCTGCAATGTGATATGCGATATATACAAACTGTGTATTATTATTATTATTATCTATTTTCTTATAGTGGATTGTAGAGCATGTTGTCGACCATTGTCTCACCGTTCATTGGTTTGTAAATAGCATTGTCCACCATTCCACTAGGTCTCTTCGGGACAACATTGGTCCTCGGGGCGGGGACAACGTTGGTCCTTGGCGCCGGGACCACATTGGTCTTTGACGCCGGGACAACTTTGGTCTTTGACGCCGGGACAACTTTGGTCTTTGACGCCGGGACAACGTTGGTGCGAGGTGCCGGAGTTGGCTGCTTCTTGATATATTTACCACTCTTGTATGGTTTTACCTTGACTGGTTCATATGGGTCTTGGTTTGTATTCCCGACGCCTTTGAATCCTGAAGCAGACGCCCCTGTTTCGACCACGGATTCATCCACGAACTGATAGCCACCTGTCTCGTCATCCTTGATCGTTACGGGTTCGTAGCCGTTCACGACATCCGTTTCTGATATTCCCGCTCCGCTGACCTTTGGTGGCACGACGTCGTCGATGTAGAGATAAGCTCCCGAGCTGCCACCACCTCGTCCCGTTTCGCGACTGACGTCAAAGTTCTCATCGTCGACCATGATGGATGCGCGGCCTGGAGTCAGTTCGAAGTAGTGCGGATCCTGACTTGCCTGGTTAGTGCCAGACCTTACGGATGCACCCGGGGCTAGAGCGCTGCTGCGGATATTCGTACTTTCCCGAGTTGGTCCAGCCCATACTGACCCGCTCGGGACTGAAGCGCTGCTGCGGACGTTCGTACCGGATCTAGCCAAACCGGTCGGTAGATCTGGGACTTGGTCGTCTAGGTGCCTCCTAGTTTCCACGTACTCTCCCTCGTCTAGCAGCATGGAATCACGGTCTGGATTCAGTATGAAGTACTCCGGAGGGGCCCCGCTCCTTGGTCTCTCTGCGACCGGAGGACCTCTTGACATCTGGCTCTGGCGTGTCGCTGCGTTGTCTCCTGTGCGGTTATTGGTCATCCGAGTTCCCCCCATACGACTGTCTCCTACATCACGACGGATATCGCTCATACGACTATCTCCCGAATGGCTACTTCCTTCACCATGTATACGGTCGTTAGGTATGCGATTATCATACGGGACGCTACGTGCCGTCGATTGCCACGTACTGCTGTTAGCCGTACTGAAAGTGTTCCCCCATGTCCCAGCGGTACCACTTCCATGGATGTCCTGGTCCACGGTGTAGGCCGTGTTGTCGTACTTGTAGACGGAGCCATTTAGTACGGGTTGCTGGCGTCTAAAGGACACAAACAAGGATTTAATTAAACAGAACATATTTTTAAAGGGAAAATATTATTATGTTCAATCTAATATTAGTAACCCAAAGTCTGAACCGATTTTGATTATTTTTTATCAAACAAAGTTTGTTTTGTCTTTGAAAACAAGCAAATATCACACTACGTTCTCCATGACCTGACAAATAAAGTACTTCTTCAAGCGCCCTCTATATTCACAATGTACTATCACTATAAACAATAGTCTAATGTGAATTACATGAACCCCTTTTGTGTAGTTCCAGCAAATATGTTGGATTGTTTTAAATTCAATGTGTGTTCTCGTTAACACAGACGTAGCGGCGACAACGCTATATATATCTTTTACAGATTGTTAATTAACCCACATGGAGTGTACGGGAACCTGGTTGACTCTGTATGGTCATCAACTAATGTGGTAAATGCTAAATACTGCGTGAGTTTATTTTGTTTACTATGTATTATTTTGAAACATAATTATTTTCCCTAAGTAAAGATACAATTATACCTTCTTTGACAGAAGCAGAAGACGAGGATAATCACCACGGCTACAAGGACGACGATCACTGCTATTGATATGGGCAGTGCTAGGTCCGATGCTGCAAGATAAGTTATAATGTAAGACCATCATGAAAATAAATGTGAACCTCAATACAACCTTAAACGGACTTAGTAACATTGTCCAAATCCTCAAAATCCATTTGGAATTCTAGCGGTTCCCTCATACCTTGTTGTATAATGTATGTATTAACAATAAAATCATAGGACAGGTTTCGGTTTTTCAAATTTCCCTTTCATTAAAAAGATATTTACGATTGAAGTGTTCAGATGTTGAATAATCCAACGGATAGCGAAAACCGTGTACAAAGTGAGTGCAATGAGTTTGTGAACATCACTTTGCATTTTTGCTCATTACTCGGCCATATAACGTCCATTTGACTTGACATTTTCACACAATATCCTGTGGACATACCAGATAACAACAATTTACATTGTATCTACCATTCATCACTTTGTGCACATGTCAACAAAGTTACTAGATCCCTTTAAAGGGTACCACCACCCAACAATAATATTCTTATAAATGAAAGGTAACAGCTTTAGCAGTCTATTCCATCAACAAGTTCATACAAATATGTTTCCAGGAAGAAAAAAAATTATTAAAAAACGCATCACCATACTAAAACATGTGTATACGGTATGGGTCTTCATGTACGAAGACTACCTTTGTCCAGAGCGAACGAATCGTCCGGGGTTCTTTTGTCTCCAAACGTACGAATGAATAGAATTGGCGTACTCGCAAATGCTTGGCGAGTACGGAACCAGGAAATAATAGTTGTTCCGTAAGTGGTGGTAATGAATTGCATTGTTAATGAATTACACAACTCTTTGCAAAATGTTGGGTATCTATATATTTTGATACCACAAAAGGGTACGAAAACTTATAACTATGTGTTGTACGTTCTTTGCCCGGTGGTCCCCTTTAATGAATAACAAGATGTAAAACATGTGAATAAATGTATTATATAACTTCAGTTTGTCCGTCGTGTAACATGTGCAATATCATGCATGTATTGTTTTCATATTTTACTTTCTCATTTCGAATTTATATTATATGTGTAGTTTTATATTTTATACAGTGTTTGTATTAGTGTTGCATTTCCGGTGAAAGGGTCATGCAATATTATACATAAATACAGAAGAAAACATAAACTATGTGAACACAAGGCAAGTTAATTAATAACAATATTGAACACATTATTATTGTTTGGCTTGAATATATAAAATAATTAATGTTAAGTACTTTACTTCCATTTTGATAAAGACATACCCTTAAATGATGTCGCTTGAATAGTAGTCTCCATTTGTGTCGGTGTTGTCAATATAGAAACATTAGTGGTCGGCTCTTCAGTGGGAGGTTGTGTTGTAGCAAGACTCGTACTAGTAAAAGATGTGGTAGTTGTCGCAACTGTTGCTGCTTGGAAATATTACAATTGATGTTAATGCAAATACATTATAAAAATCCAATTTAACATAAAACGAACATGAACATTTTTCAAACAGCACACACACATACACAAACACACACACACACACCCCTTTTGAGGTGTGTGGGATGCATACCCCTCACCCCCGCTGTCTACGCCCTAAGGAACATAGACTGCACCATTCATGAACTTTTTGTGTGGTCATCAAAACTTTGATAGATATGGTATCAAATTGAATATAATTTATCCGTATCTGAACTTAAGGTTTAATTGGACATTGCCCAATATATTATTGTATGGCTTTACAATATAATGCGCCTCGGAATACAATTTGTCGTCTGATGTCGCAATATAAATATGCCGGTATATTATTTGTATTATATTGTATTATATTTCGTAATAGTTTACAACATAATGGGTTAACATTGGACCAATACTAATAATACTTACATGGTAATACTAGCTCGTATAATGATACGTCATCAATGCCAATGTCACTCGTTCTGCTGTTAAAAGATGCTGTGAATGTTATCTGAAGTAGAAAGTACAAAGCGTAGATTAAACAGGACTTGCTATATGCAAACAAGTGAAGATTATTACAAGCATTGCTTGGCTCTGCTTTATAAGTTTAATACCTATACATAATATTTAATATTTTGAAATTCTCTACACTAAAAATAAGATTTCAAAAGTGAATAATGTAGGACAAATTCAAGCGATATAAATTCAATTTCTTCTTAATGCTGGTTGTCGATGAATTAAACAAAAACAGGATCTAGTAACTGAGTTGACATGTGCACACAATGACAAAGGGATTATAACTTGGGCATTTCTGTGATCTGATAATTCTACTGAGTCATGTGTGAATAAAACATACCTGAGCGAGCCGTTGGACGCAGGAAAATGTGATATTTTTTTTATGCCACATGTTTCCCCGGTCTCCACTCATACTGAGTACTGGATCGCCACCTTGACAAACAGCTACCTCCAAATCACCCCTCTTCTCCCCATACATGTGATAGAAGAACGTCAGGAATCCCTGGTTATCGGAGAGGTTATATGAGGGAGTTGAAATCTTTGCCCTTTGGCCGCCAATTGATGATGTTTCCGCCCACAGAAAATTTCCTGATTTGGAATGAAACGGGTAGAATAAGATCACCCTTCACAGAAAATTATATTTCCAATAGTTACACAGTTAAACGGATACGACTATCCCGAGAAAGTTTAACATCTGAACACTTCAATCGTAACTATCTTTTAAACGTAAGGGAAATTAAAAACAAACAAAAACCTGTCCAATACTTCTATTGTTGATACGAATACAACGAAATATGAGGGAACCGTTATAATTCCGATTGGATGTTAAGGATTTGGACAATGTTACAAGACCCTTTTAATCGGTGTGTCATACGGAACTATGTTATACACATTATAACTCAATTAATAACAACTAGCATACATACCCTGATAAATTGTCATGAAATTCTGCAAAATATAAATAAGTACATACCTGTACCACCAGGGTTCACTGTGTGATCTTTCTGAGGTCCTGTATCCGCTTTACCTGAAGACACAGTCAGCTGCCAGTCTCGTTGGTCATCTTGCGATTGGGTCATTCCACAGTAATCATCCATTGTAAGAGTTCCAAAATCACATTGGAATCGAACTGCAAGGCAACATATTTGACAATCACAATTGTATTTCATGGATTATTTTATATATCTCTTATTTATGTAGCCTATATACTGCATACAGGGTGTGTGCCCCCCCCCCCCCAAAAAAAAAATAATAAAGTGGGGCACTTCCCAACATAAAGTAACACAATGATGATGCCCATTGGATAGTGTGTCTTTCCAATGAAAAAACGGTACCGAGAACAGTCATTTTGGTCGTGTACTTGTTGTTTTAAAAGGAAATGAAACCAAAGAAAAATGTTGATTTCATAGTTTTGAAGAGATTAAGAAGAAGAATCTCTGAAAGTTAGAGCATAATCGGGTAAAAAACAAGAAAACTACGGCTCTTTGAAGATGGGCCATTCTTTGAAAAGTGAAACTTTTTTGGAAAAAATGAAGTTTGTTTTTTCAGTAGTTATATTTCATTATTGGAAAGATAAGTGTCCAAGGGTTCATGAAATATATATATTTTTTTTAATTTATAAAATTTCTTAGAAAAATTCATAAATTTTCATATTTCAATATTCAAATAAAAATCATAACTCAGGAAATAACCAAGCTAGCCCAGTCCTTTTATTCTCCTGTACATGATGGTACCAACTTTGTGACAATTGAACTTCATTTTACTATCTAAACTTAATATTTGTAAAATTCATATTTCCATTCACATTGTACATGTCACACACGTGACCACCCCAAAATGTCACACACGTGACCCAGACATCCCCACATAATAACGTGCATTAAAAAACAACCGTTTGAGATAATTTTAATCTTTCACCATTTTCTTACTAACAGATATATATCAGTTGTCTGATACTAATATGAACATTTTAGCTTTTCATATTTCACAGGATTTCCAAAATGAAATTGAGTTAAATTTGTTTTCTTCAAAAGTGCTCCCGTGCGAAGTCACACACGTGACCGATGCCATTTGACCTCTGTTCTTGGGCAACGTAATCCTAATAAAATCTTTTGTGTTACACATGAAAGACTTCAACATATGTAAGTCATATATGAAGTTCACATCACCATACCTCCTATACTTACTAAAATATAAGCATCTTATTTCAGAATTTTTCCTATTTTGGGTCACACACGTGACCAAGAATGGCCCAGATGTCCATTTATTCCTATGGGGAACTCAAATTGGCAACGCACCGATTAGTGTGTGGACAACTCTCCATATGTTTTGTGCACACATGTTCCAATTTATACAGTTTTCTTCATAGTCACATTTTTCCATTCCCCCAAATCATGATATGTTATGTATAAAATCATTCGACAAAACATATGTTGAACTCGAACGAAGGGTAAACATAAATTTATGTACAAAATGTATGGGGAGTTGTCCACAACGTTGCCAGAGTGCGTTGCCAATTTGAGTCACTCAAAAAAATACATGGCTCTTTTCAAAGAGCCATAGTTTTCTTATTTCTTGACAGATTGTGTTCAAACTTTCAGAGACTATTCATTATAGTTAGTGTCTAATAGGGTACAACAATCTGTCTGGATTCTATTGTCCTGTATTAGGGGTTGTGAGTAACCCCATGTCGGGTTCCCATTCGTGTTAATGGGGCGCGTATTGCTCGTTGTTCGATACTTTGACGGACAGTAAGACCGATTTATCAGGCACTAACTTGGTAAAAAATTGACAAAAATGGGAACCTGACACAGGTGTCACTCACAGCGCCCTAAAACAAAAACTACACGACCAAAATTACTGTTTTGGTATCGTTTTTCATTGAAAAGGATACCCTATCTGATGGACATAATCATTTTGTACCTACAATTTGGGAAGTGCCTCGTTCCGTTTTGGGGGGACCACCCTGTAAAGCATAACATGTCATAAAGGCCTACTAGAAATCAAACGTGTATCAATAGAGCTTTATTATGCTTGTCCACTGCATACGATATTTGCCAAATGAAATGACACATTGACATTCAAATTAAAAGCAGAAATTATTACAACCAGAGTGTGTTTATTCATCCGTTTGCCTACACATTTAAAAACAGCAAATACTATTCTACTATACAAAACATATTCATAAACATAATACATTACTAGAATAATTACATTGAGAGTGCATATATTCATGATAGCTTCACTGACTCTTAACACATAAGAATACACATGAGGTGAAACTCATTTAAAGAATACCTAACAATTATGTGTATAATGTATTTCTGTTCTTTTACTTACCAGTTCTGTCGACGGACGATACTACACAGAAGAATGGCCAGAAAAGAACGATGACTAAAACAACTTTTACCGACGGCATCTTGAGTTAGTACATCTTCCACGTTATAAATGAAGCCTTTAAAACATTTTGTAATGAACCATTTATAGTTGTGTGCTCACACTATGGGCGAAGCTTTTTCACAAATCCAAAGTCTAATACCATATTTCAATAACTGCATGCATCAAGGGAAATAACAAGTCTGCTACAAAAACGTAATTACCATGATTACAATACATGTACAGCGTAACAAGTGAGTAGGATACGGTGTGATTCATACATATTTTTAACTAAAAAAGTGTTTCCAAAAATCAAGCAGTTATTTTTCTAATTATCCAAGCATGAAACATCAACCTGTACACGGAACCCGTATTGAAGAAAAACATATATTCCCAACTATGATTGTACTGGCTTTGGACAAAAAGCATTGTTACGGTTTTGTTATTCTATTCATATGACGTGGTTTTCTTTTCAGTGGGAATCCATTGTCTGTATATTTGCACAAAGTTAAGGTCGCGATTTGGTCCGATTCGCACTCGATGGGGTAGCTAAGGGGATGGTAAGGGGGATTGTCCCCTTTGGTAACTGTGGCCCTGCTCCCCCCACCCCCCATTTTATAGGAATAATGCCCACTCCACCACCATGTTACGCACCACGCAAAACGTATAGGGAGAGATACACATAAATATTTATAACACCATTTATCAATGTTGAGCCACTGCCTCCCGCCTTTTGGGTAATGTTACGGTCCCCTTTTCGTGTACTATTTTGATCATGGCTTCGCCACGGTACGCCCACATTGACGGAACCATTTAAAATACCATTATTGCTGAACTTATTAACGTAGGAATAGCGTAGGGTACCGTTAAAAGGTAATAGTTACATTTTGTTGTATTATCTAGTACATGCCTTTGAACGTATGTGATCAATGGTGATGTAGATATTTGTTGTTTTAGACAAGTCATGTCAGATCCCAGGATTGGAGGTTGTGTGTAGAAGCAAAACGATGAAGAGAATAAAGGTTTTCCCGGTCATGATGATTTCCCGTTCTTTTCTCGTTATTTTTCCCGATTTGAAATAAAAATGACATCGGTGATAATGTTCTTATGTATGTTGTGTCTTGTGTGATTTGGCACATGCTGCTCGCAGCAGTGACATATCGTTGTTTGACTGATTGGGGGCATGTGCATTATTGGGGGCACACCTTATGTTGTTGTTTTTTTTCCACAGATTTTCCCCTCATGTTTGTTTGTATTTTTTATTTATTTTTTTTTTTTTGGGGGGGAGGTCAAATCGTTGGGAGGTACGTACCCCCTCTGCCCTCACCCGCCCCCCCCCCCCCCCCTCCCGCCTCGTAGCTTCTTTCTTCTTGTTTTTTTTTTTGGGGGGGGGGGGGAGCCACATTCCCATATATGGTTTAGTCAAAATTCACGTTGGTGTATCTCTGTTAAAGGGACTTTTACAAACCTGCATGTGACCATGGGTTAGCTGTTGATGTTGTCGTTATTATTATTATTATAATTCTAATTCTTTCACAAAAATACAAAATCAATCCATGGTGATAATTTATATTTTGGGGGGTGGGGGTATAATGTTAGCAGGTCGACAGGACATCCATGGGGGGGGGGGGGGGGGGGGGGGGTAGATATCTTGCCACCCTTCCCCCCCCCCCCCCCGATACGCCACTAAGTATGAATTGGACGAAAATATGGCCTTGCAAACAGACAAGAGGCCCTTTTAATACCTAAAGATAACAATGCCGTGCGGATTATATTTTTGTATGTCTCCTGCTCAAAGTCACCGTGGAATTAAAGGGATAGTTGAGTTTTGGTATAGAGAGCGATACACAACATTATTTTTTTGTTTGTTTAGATAATGAAAAACTGAATGTCAAATTTGAAAGAGCATCCCATTTTAATGGCAGAATAAACTTTATGTGATCAACATCGGTTCATAGACGGCTGAAATATCCATAAATATAACCATTTGTAATTATTATGGGGCCCCACAATAATTCAATACTTTTTAACCAGCCGTTGAAAAAAAAATGCTTACAAAATTCAAAAATGTACAAAAGATGTTTTTGAATATTTGTTGATGATCTCTCATCACATGCACAATTTTGTATTAAAGATAGCTGAAACTACTATGCTGAAACCAATGAGTTTTTAGAAAGCGCCCTTTTCAGTTTGGCGGCTCTTTTTGAATTGATAACAGGTTTTTTACTTAGTCGTTTGTAATTTTGTATACATTTCGAGCATGGTGGAGTTATAACTATTAGTTTGTAATGTAATGGTGCAGGTTTTGGTTACTAAAATTCAGTTTGACAAAACTGTACTCTCTTTATCAAAACTCAACTATCCCTTTAATAGTTGGTAAATTTTTGTGTCCGTTATTTTGATACCACTCTACGATATCGATGAATAACTTGATTATGTTATTACATGTGTAAACTATGTTTTTGAATGTTGCTTACTTGTAAAGCTGGTCCACTTATGTATGGAGACCTGACTGAAACTACCCTGCCAAATATAATGTATCTTGATCTAATAATACTAATAATGTGTTTCGTTCATAGGTGGTTAACTTGTTTCATGCTTGAATAACTATTGCTCTTTTATGCTGTGTTTGTTCTTTATTATAAATCATCTACTCATTCCGGCATGTCCATGGGCTGTATTCAGTATTGTATTGTATTGTATAGTGGCGGAGCTAAAGGGGCACGTGCCCCCCCCCCCCCCCCCCCAATAATTTGTCAACGATAATAACAAACTGAAGGTTATCATCTTGTACAAATCTTAGAAATACGTAAGGTGTACTCCCAACAATGTGCGTGCCCCCGGGCATGCCGGGCACCCAATCAATCCGACCACACTACGCCACTGATTCTATTTTATTTGTAACAGAGTCGTTATACCATTGTATACTGTACAATGCATGTATTTATTCAAATACAGTATTTATTTAGATCTTGCATTCGTCCTGCCTGGGTGTGGGCGTTCATACTCAATGTGTGAACATGTACACATGTAATAAGCTTCATTTATTATATTAACGTTATGCATTAACTGGAATGTCTAGCTAGAAATCAACATGCCATCGTCAAGAATTATGTTAGCCATCGTTCTTATCTGCCTATTCGTCTATGAGGTATCATCTGTTGAAACAAATGGTAAGTAAATAATTACACATGTAAACTGTTGTCACAGAACCCAAAGTCGCCAAATATCCAGCTGAGAACATCGAGGAAATAGTTCACTTTAATAGCCAATGAACTGTCTATGTCGATTCTTATTGTTACAGAAGTTTGACAAGTTATACATCACCGGACAGTTTATCTTTTTGCGAATTCAGACATATCAAAATCGGAAAATGTGATTACTGCGAGTTTATCAGGGTTTTGTAGCACCTATTACATATATAATAATATAGTACGATACACATAATGATATCTTCATGTACACAGTCCGTAATGCATGTGCGATTGTCCTTGTACATTTATTTCCTAATGAGGTTTGTATTATACATCGTGTGAGTAGAATAGCATTTTTCTTTGTTATGCTTATGGTTATAGTTGATCAAATAAATCCCATTCATTATAAACAATCACCTTAGTTGCTGCTTTGTAGCTCGTAATTTGTATTGAATTGCTTTAAATAAACATCGGGTTTAGAATTAAATTGTATAAATTTTCTCTATATTCATTTGTGAACAATTTGTTGATCAATTGTATTATGTCTGTTATGATATGATAATAGCTATACTATATAATGATATAACCTTTTAAATCCCACAAAATACTGTTCTGCACTCGTTTGCAGTTCTATTCCAATGTGATTTTGGAACAAACACAATGGATGATTGGTGTGGAATGATCCAATCGCAGGATGACCAGCAAGACTGGCGGCTGACTGTGTCTTCAGGTAAAGGAGACACAGGACCTACTAGCGATCACACAGGGAACCCTGGTGGTACGGGTACGTACACATTATACACATCATGAATTGTGCAGAATATCAAGCTAATTTATCAGATTATATGTGTGGTTTATTCATTCAGTGATAATGCATATAGATCCATTTGACGTGCATACCGCTTCTGTAACATAATGGTCGTTTTTCCTATTTCCTAATTATGCCACGTGCATGAATTCCTTTAAATAACTCGTTCCATGGATTGAGGAAATAAACTTTATTACGTTTGTTATATTGAATGTAATTTCGATCGTGTTCCCCGTGTTCCTTCCAAATTAGGAAATTTTCTCTTGGCAGAATCATCACCCATTGGAGGCTTTAGGGCAACGATTTCAACTGCCCCGTATAACCTCACCAATGACCAGGGATCCCTGACGTTCTACTATCACATGTACTTCTACTTCTACTTGGGTACTCGACAGGGTCCATCAGTCAGGACGTAGAGTCGAGGGGAACCGGTGAGGTGTCCCATTAATTGCCGATTGAGGCAACTGCTCCCACAAAGGCTCCTAGTGATGTGGAAGCCAAGATATTATTGGGGAGCGCATTCCATGCTGTTACAGTTTGTGGGAAGTAGGAGTTCTGGTAAAGCTGAGTTCGAGTATGTATATGCTTGAGCTTATTTGGGTGGTATTGTCTGGTGATGCTTGGGGCCATTGGTGTGAGGAGTTGGTCAGGTGTAATTGCTACCATGCCATTCTGAATTTTGTAGAGGAGGCTAAGGCAGGAGATGTGTCTGCGTCTTTCCAGTGTACTCCATTTAAGTTGTTGAATCATAGCAGACACACTCTCAGAATGGCGGTATTGTTGAAGAACGAATCTTGCTGCTCGCCTCTGTACAGCTTCAATCTTTGAGATGCTCTTCTTTGTAGATGGATTCCAGACTGTTGCACAATATTCCAAGCGAGGTCTAACCAGGGAGAAGAAGGCTTGTTGTCGGATCTTCTGGGAAGAGCGTCGTAGATTCCTATTGATAAGCCCGAGCATTTGGTTGGATTTCGATGCAATTCCATCAATGTGTTTTTGCCAGGATAGGTTGTGAGAAAAGGTAAGACCCAGGTATTTGTAGTTTTGAACTGCTGTAAGTTGAGTATTGCCCAGTAGGTAATTGCCTTCAATGTTGTTTCGGCGGAGTGAGAACCGTAGAAGATGACATTTCTCTGTGTTGAATTTCATCTGCCAGGTAAGAGACCATTGATGAAGGCGGTCAAGGTCCCGCTGAAGCGCATGGTGGTCCGAGATGTCATGAATAGGATTGTATATGGGACAGTCATCTGCAAACAGCCTTAGCTTGGACGTGATACCATGGGAGATGTCATTTATAAATGTGATGAACAATAGGGGGCCCAGTACCGTTCCTTGGGGAACACCAGATGACACATGGATCGTGTCAGATGCTTGTCCATCTACAACCACCCGCTGGGATCGGTCTGTGAGGAATGATCTGATCCATTGCTGTAGTTCGCCTCGGATGCCGTAGTGTCTGAGTTTGAGTAAGAGGCGCTCATGGGGGACACGGTCGAAAGCTTTCGAAAAATCCAGAGCAATCGCATCAACCTGGTCTTTTTGGTCCAGTGAACGTGCCAGATCTTCGGCTGTCATAATTAACTGGGTCTCACATGAGCGGCCTGCTCGGAAACCATGTTGAGAGTCGTGTAGTACGTTGTTGGTATCGTAGTGGTGCATTATCTGACTGAAGATGATATGTTCTATCAACTTACTGCATATCGATGTTACGGAAACAGGACGATAGTTCGAAGGGGTGCTTTTGTCTCCCTTTTTAAAAATTGGTGTGATGTTCGCCAGGCGCCAGTCTGATGGTACTTGTCCAGTGTTCAGTGACTGCTGGAAGATGAAACACAAAACTGGTGCTAGATCCTTGGCGAAACTCTTCAGAAATTGGCCTGGGATTCCATCTGGACCAGTAGCTTTATCAGTCTTGATGGCCTCTAAAAGCTTCTGGACTCCATTTGGTGTGATAGAAATGTTCTCCATCGTAGGGACGTTGGATTCTCCAAGATTGGGTAGAACTGTTGTATCTTCAGCTGTGAACACCGACTGGAATTGTTGATTAAATACCTTCGCCTTTCTTGTGGCGTCAAAGACTACTTTTTCATCATGCTTGAGTGGAGAAATGCCCGCTGGATCTTGCTTTTTTGATCTTATGAACTTCCAGAAGGCTTTGTCGGCTTTGTCTGAACCAGTAAACATGTTGCTTTGGTAAGACCAGTAGTTGTGTCTTATTTCCTTCCGCAGTGACTTTTGATAGTCCCGGAATGGTCCCCAATCTCCCGATTTCTTGGCCTTATTGTAGAGTTTCTGTTTCCTTTTAATCTTCTTCCTTATCTGATTGGTAATCCATGGACTTGAGTTATTGGGCTTTGACATCTTTGATGGAATATGATTTTCCATGAAGAGTGTGATCTTAGATTTGAAGATGTCCCAGTTATCCTGTACTGATCTAGAACCAGGATTGCTGCTGAGAAAGTCCTGCTGCCATGTATCGATTGCAGACTGCAGATTGGGGATATTAGCTTTACTGAAGAGGTAGATTTTCCTTGGCATCTTCTTTGTCCGCTTTGGCGTAGAGTTGAGCAGGAAAGTAACTGCATCATGGTCGCTAATGCCTGCTGTGACTTCACAGTTGGTGATGTGACCAGGGTGACTTGTTAGAACCAAGTCTAAGATGTTCTTTGTATTTCCAGATATTCTAGTCGGCTCAGTAACCAGTTGATCAAGGAAAAAGTCATTGCAGATATCTAGTAGCAGGGCGCATTTTGTTGCTTCTGTAGCGTATGGTTTTACCACTCTGTTAGTCCAATCAATGTCTGCCAGATTGAAGTCGCCCCCCAGAATAACAACGGTCTCTTTGAATCTAGCATACATGTTAGCTAGTGACCTTTCAAGTTCCTGAAGATTTGTAGGGTCAGACTTTGGTGGTCGATAGAACGAGCCTATAACTAGCCGTTTGAATCCTTGGATATTCAGTTCTATGTATAAGACTTCTGCTTCACCTTCAACGAGGTTACATTCCGTTGCAACGAGGTCATCTTTGATCATGATAAACACTCCTCCCTTTCTGGCATGTATTCTATCCTTCCTAAATGTTGTGAATCCACGTGGAGTGATCTCAGCAGTCATGATGTCAGGTTTCAGGTGGGATTCAGTACCTATTATAACATCTGGTTTGTGGCTTTCAATCATCACTTCCAAGTGTGGAAGTTTGTTACAAATGCCATCACAGTTTATCAGTAGGCATTTCAGGTTCTTGGTGCGTTGTCGTTGTTGAGTAGATGCACGTTGGGCGCCCAGTTTCCTTCTAGGTGTTGAAGTGGCGGATGGTGAGCCTATGTGAATGTTGTTTCCATCAGGCTCAGGGAGGGCTGTATCATCCATAAAGTTGTTTGGAGTATCTCCCAATGTGTCACTCAGGCTGCTAAATTGGTTGGCGGTTGAAGTGACACTTGAGCTGTTGAACAGGGATGAACTTACATTTGGTAGTCCACACTGACAGCATATCCATGTCATGCTAGTATTTGCATAAGTATCATAAATCTGCTTGGGCATGTTCATACACTCTGTGTGATACCAACCATCGCATGTATCACACTTTAGGCACTGCTGGTCCCCTTTTGCTGGTTTCTTGCATATCAAACAGGGGTACTTGACTGAACGAGGGCCCGGGTTCAGTTCCGTGTCTCCTGCAAGCAAAAGTAGGACTGTGAAGTATGCATGATTTCTCTCCTTGATGTTAATGTCGAGGCGGGGGTATTGAAGCTTCAATGAAGAAAATATTTTTGTATTTTCTATGCGTCGATCTGTGATTCTATCGTGAGTGGATCGGGTTAAAGCTTCATGTTTGTAGTTGAGACCAGCTTGTCTAATCCAGTATGTGAAGAAGCTTGTTGAGGGTTCCAAGACTATGCCGGGTTCTAGAGTAGATTTCAATGTTGCACCAGTGTCATATGGTGACACAATATTGAGAAGACTGAAGAAAATCACAAACATTCCAAAGGAAAATTTAAATGCCTCCATTTTTAATGTCAATATTGTTATGTGTGTTGCGATATTCAATACTACTAATAAATTGAGTTGCTGATTGTAACTATATTATTATATTAGTTAAGTAAATTCAAGTCACAATAATAACAATAAATTGAGTTGCTGATTGTGACTATATTAGAGGTACCCTATATGACATTAAATTAATATAATCAATAAATTGACTTGGTCGACTAAGTTCTGTGGCACAAACACGACATTACTGGACATTATAATCAATAAATTGACTTGGTCAATAAATTGACATTAAATTAATATAATCAATAAATTGACTTGGTCGACTAAGTTCTGTGGCACAAACACGACATTACTGGACAATCCTAACAATTACAAAGCTTGGTCTTGTTGCTCTGTTCACCAGCAGTTTAAGGATGTGAAATCCCGCGGCACACTACTCAAAAGAGCTCTAACAAGCCAAGCTTATACGGAGCCTATACGTATAATAATCCCGTGTATGTACCACTCACCCAATCGATTCAAGAACAAATTATGATCAACGGAAAAACAGGAGAAATAAAAACCAATAAACAACAAATTGTTAACTTTATATCAACACTCAACCACACTCAACGCCCAAATCAGTACGAAGCGTAAAACATCTACAAAATAATGCACATATATCTTCAAAAAACTAGTTATACAATTAGTTATATTAATTCATAATAATAGGAAGATGAATGTGCATAATATTATTGAAGTAAAGGATATTATATTCTTGGGGAGTCCTCTCACGTTGATCCTCAGTGACGTCACGTAGACAACTCAACAAACTTCACTGCGCAAACTTCAAATGAAAAGCGCTAGCGCAGGTGTATCGTGCGTAATAACAAACATAGAAGTAATAAAATAAATAACAGTGAGCGCGATATGTTGTCATAACAGGTGTATAGCACTACGCGCAACGAAAACAGCTACAATTTTGACTTCCTCCACTGAAAAAATCCAAAATTTGATCACTAAATCACCAAAAATGCGAAAATCAAAAAACTAAACCGAAAAATAAATCCGAAAAATGGCTTGCACGCGTCCAGATCGTCACTCCAGTACCAATCACAACTTATAAACAAGCACTAAAACGGAAAAAACAAAAGAAACAAAGGAGCTCAGCAGAAACACGTCTTGCCCCTACCGCGAGTATATCTACCTATATGGGGAGACGATGGGATCACCTATATGGGGAGACGATGGGATCACTCAAGGTAACTGTGTGCCAAGATGGCGATCCTGTGTGGAGTATGTCTGGAAAACAGGGAGACATGTGGCATCAACAAAACCTTAACTTTTCCTGTGGTCCAAGACTTGCGCAGGTGAATTTTGAATACATAAAATACAAAATCGGGGGTTCCGCTCCTAGACCCCCGCCAGGGGCCCTAAGGCGGACCCGGACCCCGCCCAAGGCACCTCGCGTTAACGCGCTCGTATGTGTAAGAGACCCCCCCCCCCCCCCCCCCCCCCTCCTGCAGTATTCCTGGCCACGCCACTGATTATATAATTATAATACTTCGGATGAATACAAGCGCAGACAAAATGTAGTAAAACACAACTTATTTTCCAGCTGACAATCAGCAGTTACAAAATACTCCGCCTATTTGTATATATTCAAATGAAGTTGTCTTACTGTTATATTTTTGGTGATTGCTAGATGTTTTTTTAAAGAAATATATTGTCATTTATAATAAATGAAATATTGTCCACAAATCATTGGTACTTTAAATGTGTATTGATTTAATAATTATAACTTCCCCCACCTTCTACTTCACAATTTCAGATTTCCTTTAGCGCAACATTAAATAGTATCGCTAGTGACATGGGGATCGATGATGTATCGCTCTATGAAGTACTTCAAATAACAACAAGTGAGATTTTACATAATTCCATTCACTTTACGTAAACAAACACTATGGAAACGTCATTAATAAGTCGTAATAATAGTTTTTTCTCAGCACATCTAAAACAAAATACATTTTTATCACCATTCACCACCTTGTATGCAGAACTTTAAATGATCTCATGCAGCTTATTCACGTGTTTGGGTCTTGGTCGAAATGACGATGAAGATGATTAAAATGATGACGCCATAAGATATCTCTCTATTTACACAACACAAATGTATTTTATTTTGTTTGTGCTTCAAATAATTAAACCAAAGTTTAATAACAATGTTATGTTACACAAAAATCGCACTATAATATATGTTACAAAATATATATTACTACAACGATGTTGAGAATTCAGGAATACCCAAATATTTGAAATATTGCGACTTTATTATGGTTCTGTGGTGACAGGTCACATTTAATTAACACATAATCATGTTTGTGTTTTTTTCTTCAAATCCCAAACTTGAAAAGCACAACCCACAGAAACACCTCATGCGGTACCCACCCCTACCATGCCTATGGAGAGTCCAATAACATTACCAATGGGTAATGTTCCTACGGATGTGATGCATACATCAGAACCAGCAACAATCTACAGCTCGGATACTAGTTGGACCAGTTCTTCTGTTGCGGCTCTGAAGGGTATGTGATTATAAAATAATAATACAATAAAATAATGTAATCAAATTGACATACTACATGTATATCAGTTGTATTTCCGTAATCAATTGCTGACCATATTATTAACCCGTTCAGGACTGACTGATATTGGTATAACATGTACTCTTCATTGACCCAAGCCCGAGTATTTTCGGGACCAGTCCTGAATGGGTTTATGATCTGATTATATTCTTCATAATCATATGGATCGTTGATGCGATGCATATAAATACTGCCAAGTCAACAACGGGTGATTCTGGCTTGGATATTACATGTGGACAAGTTTTTTTTTATTGCGGCTTTGTGATTATATCTCAGTCATATTTCCGTAACCACATAAATGATCAATAATAATGATATCACTTTCATCATGTTTATAATGTTGGCCCGTTTGGCAATGGTCATGTATTAACAATGCTTCGACGGATACTACTGTCTTCATACAAGAATGGACAGAAGAGATCGATGGCTAAAATAACTTTTGAAGACGGCATTTTGAATACTCCCAAATCAACAACGGATATAATACCACAGATGGCTGGGATATCCAGTTGATAACTGAAAAGCGGCATGATCGACGCCCAGACCGTACAACACTAGTGTAACCCATCAAGGAGAGCTATTTCAAGGAAAAAAATGATCAGTATTTCCCCCACCAAATTGGCAACTCCTAAATTGCACTTTGGTTATGTTTCCATAACTGAATAATATGCACTCAATTTCACATAATTAATTATTTTGTTTGAACATCAGGAGCAGTTATTGGTCTCGGTGTTGCAATCTGCTTGGCGGTCGTGTATGGTGTCATCATTACGGTTTTATACATATCCATGAGGTTAGTTGCATGGATATATATATTGGGTGTTCAAGGGATAGTTTAGTTTTGGTACCATATAGAGGGCGCTTCAAGAAATATTTCTTTTGTGAAGTAATGAAAAACGGAGTGTAACATTTGAAAGAGCACACACAATTTTAATGACAGAATCAACTTTATTTTATCAAAATCGGTTCAAAAACAGCTGAAATATTCATAAGTATAGATTAAAGTGAATGTCGGGGACCAACTAGTATTAAATAGTTTTAAAACATATTTTAATGCTACACATTTTTGAAAATCTACGAAATTTGTAGTTATGATCTCTCTGTATGAAATATATTTTGAAACAAACATCACATTCACATTTGTTGATACAAAAATGGTTAAAACTTGAGGTGTCTGGGGCGCCCTCTTGTGTTACTGGCTGTAACCGCATATGTTTGCTACCATCTAAGCATCATTGAACTACAGCTGTTAGTTTGTAATGATAACTTGCAAGTTATAATTACTAAAATGTATGTTTGACCAACACTGTACTATCCCTTTAAAAGGATCTAGTAACATCGTCAAAGTCCACAAAACTACAGCCCAAAAATAACATGAAATGGAATTCAAATGCATTTTATTTACACAACATCGTTTACAAAATAACAACCTATAGTCAAAGACTTCTACTAGTCGAGGCTTGTCCTTCAACATTTATAAAAAAATAACGTTTCAACCATCTTATAATTTTCTCTAAAATATAATGTTTTGTGCAACATATTAATATGTAATAGTTATTATTGTCTACCATAATTGTTATGTCTATATGATTTAAAACCGATCAATTCAACATTATTTTATGCGAGTTTATTTAAAGTCTACCAAGTATTAAAGTAATTAATCAGTAATAAATGAAGAACATGACAGAACATTTTGTTTTGGTCTTCTTAATTTGATTTAGGCGCACGATGAAAAGTAAATCTGCAGTCGAGCAACCGAATATTTATCTGGTGCCCACTTCCATCAATCCTACCACAACGTATGAGGACTTAGCGCCACCATCGGTGGGAGCAGAACAGCAGAGAAGTGATCAGACGTACCAGAATCAGCAGATCGTAACACAGGAGCAACATCTGAATCCCAAACGAATTGGAGACGTCAAACAGGACGATTATTACGAAATTGCCAAGTAATTGGGATATTGAAACAAATGAAAACTAGAAATTGCATAAAATGCGTTATTTTTTTGTTTAAAGGGCAGTCTTAGAAAAGAAATCTTAACGGAGACGTCTAGATAAATTCAAGCTTCTAATGATTGAAAGCAGGATATTTCATGTCATTAATTTAATACAATTTTGTCTATAAAAAGTTTGATTTGGGATTCTTATAATTCGTTTGGAAATTCTGATAACACAAATTTGCGAGCGAGCTTGTTCTCTCCCACAATGCACCACTCTGTGACGTAAGTGCCTCATTATCCGCCTTTCTATGTTGTTCACTGCAGAGAATATGTTCTCTTGATCGGACCAACGATCAACGGTCGATCATGTATTGTTTAGGCTTAAGCAATGTAATACCTCTTTACTGATATTCTTGTACAGGTATCTACTTGTACCCACTCCTGTCTTTAATCTATCCATGTAGTTGCAAAGTGTAATAACACGCCAAGTGGCGTAGACCCAAACCCCAATAACAATGACGTGCTAAAGGGATAACAAGAAAACGTATCCTTAACGAAAATATACTAAATACATGGCGTACGCCCCCATACGCTCAGTCCACACTACGGTACTGACAGTGCCTTTGTGAGCAAAACTGCAATGTTGAACCGTTTGGAAACGCTTCCCTGCCCGATATTGTCGTTTGGCTTTCATCAGATTTTTGAAAGACAATGGTCCGAACTATCATCAGTGGCTAAACTTGAGCCCGGTCTAAAAGGACAAAGACTACCGGTAACCAGTTAAACCATTTTGCTCCTGCAGACATTTTGTATTATTGATATTCACACCTAAAATATTATAATTGTTTCCTTTCATTATCCAGTCAATCCCTTGAGTTCTGCTTATATGCATCAGGACAATGGGCCCCTTGAAATTCAGTCATAGTATAGTCGGTCAACAGCCAAATTGTGTCCTGGATCATCCATGACATTGTATTGCTAGTGACCATTTTTTATTACTGAAATAGCAAGCAGCCCTTTGTAAATTCCTAAACAAAAATAGAGGATACACTTATATAATATTGACTGGCCTTGAGTGGTATATCAGATATATTGCATTCGCTAGTATCATATTGCACGAGTCGAAGACGAGTGCAATATGATCCTAGCGAATGCAATATATCTGATATACCACGAAAGAACAAGCCAGTCAATATTATTATTATTATACATACGGTACCGCTTTTATAGTCAAATTGCAAAGTATGTTAACTTACCAGAATCCCGAGATGGAAATATACTGCTGTGATCCACTGAAGTTAACAACAATGAATGCATGCGGTAAAAATTGTGAGAGAATCCACTGAATAATGTAAACAAACTCAGACCCGTAGCCAGGATTTTTCATGGGGAGGTGCGAAATTTACAAAAACGGGACCGCGACCACTTGCCAAACATTTTCGAGGCCGAGACCACAGGCTGAGAATCGTGTAAGCCGGTTAAGATGGTCGAGACCAATAAAAAGTGGACTCGAGACCGGTAAAAAGTGGACCCGAGACCGGCAAAAACCCAGCTAGCCACCTGACGTTGGGCCGATGTCGGAATTTGGTTGCCGGATGTCGGCATATCGCCGTTGGCTCGAGGTTAAAATGTCCGCCAGCCCAACATCGTCACGACGTCATTTTTGTGATATATTGGCATAAGGTCATTTTCCGACAATGGCCCAACATCATGTCATGAGATGATGTTGGGCCATTGTCGGAAAATGACGTTATGCCAATATATCACAAAAATGACGTCGTGACGATGTTGGGCTGGCGGACATTTTAACCTCGAGCCAACGGCGATATGCCGACATCCGGCAACCAAATTCCGACATCGGCCCAACGTCAGGTGGCTAGCTGGGAAGTGGACCTTACTGATTTTTTTTTTTTTTTTTTTTTTTTTGGGGGGGGGGGGGGGTGCGTACGCACCCAACGCACCCCCCCCCCCCCCCCCCCCCCTGGCTACGGGCCTGCAAACTTGCTATTATATCCTACATGAATGAAATCCTGTTCAGTGATTGGTCTACATAGCGTCATGTGACCAAACATAGTAATGCCCATGGAGAAAAATGTGCTATGCGTGACGTCATTCATGGAATAGTAAATGCTATTCCATGAATGACGTCATAGACGTCGGGTGATCATATTGAGCCCATAGAGATGCGTGTTATAAAACTTCCCTGCGAGCAGAGGTCTTGTTTTAGCTTGCGAAAGATGCTCGACGAGATTTTCTCAAAGAGTTATTTAAAAAGAAATACAGGATATTTTCACCCGTGAATATCAATAAGTTCCAAAGAATATTCTAGAGATGCATTTCATGTATAACGTAGCGGTATTCGAATTTAAAAAAATTACGACAATGTTGTCCTTATGTGGTCGTGACACTAATTCGTCATTTAACAATCGGCCGCGGTGTGCATTGCACTGCCCTAGCTGTAGGTATGATTGAGTAACCCCCGCATCGGCACACTAACACATTTCCGACAGTTTAAGACTTAAAAATTGTACACATTTCTTTAAATTGTACTCACACATTGAGAAAATAGTGCAGATTGCGATGCGATGATCAGATTTGCGATGTATTAATTATATTTTGAGATAGCGCCTTCGAACGCGCGCGTGGTTTTTTGGCTTCACAAGTTCGAAGTGTTTTTAATACCGGCACCCCCTCAACTCTCGTTGACAATGCACGCAACTCCAAATTTCTTGTGCGATGCTAATTTTATTGGCATCATTTCACAAATTTACTCGTAGCGGACGATCTACGCATTATTTCTCCTCAAAATTTCGACCAGTTTAGTTTTTAAGGGTAGCGTGCATCATCACATGCGCGATTTTTCACAACACGCGCAAAAACAAATATTACGCGGTGTGCCGATATTAAAAACAGCAGTGCCGATGTGTAGTACACCTACCATATGTGAAATGTACGAATAATTATTTTCTCTATACAATTACACGTGTGTAGTATGTAAAGCAGGTTAATTATTCACTTTGATGTGCGCTTTTTGAAATTGGGTGCGCATTAGTTGTTAAGGCGCGTAACCATGAATGGAAAAATAGCGCAATACGCGCTCTGCGCTAGGACTATTGCGCAAAGGGGGTCAGTGTCACAAACAGAACATATCATGCAGTGCAGTGATGGTTCCATGATCAATGTTTTGTTTTTCTTTATATTTTTCTTTAATTTAATTGAAATCATTTATTTTTACGATGATTATGATGATGCGAAGGATATAAAACAAATATATCATGCACTATTTCGAGCCACTAGTGAAATTATGGATTCCTCGGTGACAGAAAAAGCACTATGTTCTTCGGGTCTACGACCCTCAGAACATAGTGCTTTTCCTGTCACCTCAGAATCCATAATTTCAACTAGAGGCTCCCAGTGCATGGTATATTTTGTTTACTATATTCTGCGAGATTAAGAGATTTCATAGTAAAGAAAACTTATAAATGTGTAGATTTACTGTTTTTACATTCATATCGGTTATAGCAATTATAATGTATAGTCATATTTACTTTACCATGTACTTTAGGGAATCAAGTTAAAACAAAACTCATTCCATCTAAGTGGAATATTGTGTAAATAGATAAGCTTTACTTTATGAGGCTCTTTGTACTTGTAGGTAATCAAATAATAAATAAACTCATTCCAGTTTTGTCTAATACTTCAGCTGTGTACATATCTAAACTTTACTTTATAATGTTATTGCCATAAATTATATGAAATCATATGCATCACATCGTGCTGATTATGGAATAATACCCTCTTGTATGCATGAGTTAAATGAAGTAGTATACTGCTAATAAATAAAGTTGGGCTTAATATTTTCCATAAACTACCATAGTATTATGTAGTTGAATCACAGATCTTGCTATGTTAATGTAGCTTTACAGATATTTTTTTTATATGAACATATTTGCATAAATATATTAATATTCATAATTCATGATTGTGAAATATAAGTTACCTCTTAATGTCTTACTACAGAATTGTAATATATCTAGTTTTACCAGTATTTGCATATAGGCATAATGCATTCATTAAAATATACCGCCCCCGATTGTATAGTTCAGTCATAGATTGTGGTGATATTAGCTGAACACAGAAATTAGTATATATGTATATGTTTATTTGGTATCTTCGCAGCTGATTCATTAATATACATGCCCCCGCCTATTTTACATCAGGACGCTATTTCAAAGTATGGTTTCATTTGATGCCAAATTCAATTTGATTTTTTTAAAAGTTGTAGCTGCTTTTTGAGGAGTTTTGTTTAAGTTAAGTTTTACTAATTTCCTTGTGTATCTGTTATCCAGATCAATATTGTCAGTCCATGTTTTATTATTCGCTGCAACGCTTTTATGTTTCATATGTATGATTTATATTATCTCTTTGTTTGATAGAGGTATTCTAAATTAGTGATATTGTCTATGGTTCTTTATATGTAACTCACATTTATGATAACTGACATAGTTTGTATTAGTCTAGGTTCTATACTCTGTTTTTACACCTTTCCCCCATATATCGCGTAACCCGGTGCATCTATGCCCGGTGAATCTGAACGGAAACAGAGTATAGGTAAAGTTGGCAATTAGCTCCGCCCATCGCGAGTGAGACAGTGCACCGACTGTGTTGAAGGTTCAGATCGTAGTCTGTGTATTGCATACCAAATTACAAATGTCAGCCGAAGATCTTCACTTCAAACTTAGTAGTTTATTGTAAAACACTTTTAATCAATGTTGTTTTCTCTTTTTATAAACCCACTAATGAAACACATTATCATTTTACTATGGGATTCTCACTTTGTTCATTATTTTGTTATTCACAGAGTACAATGTCCATAATGCAACTCATATTGAAGACTAATGCCCGCCGTGAAAATCCACACAAATTCCCTCGCCTTGCCAACTTTGCCTATACTCTGTTTCCGTACAGTTCATCGGGCGTACAGATGCACCGGGTTTATACGCGTATATGGGGGAAAGGTGTATACAGAGTATAGAACCTAGACTAAGTTTGTATGTGAATTGGTAATGTTTGGAAACATTGTAGAAAACAGTAACTATAGAGTTTACTTATGATGCAATTTTTCGAAACAACTATATTGTGTATATATTGTAGATATTAAAAATGAAAACTATTTTTGGAGATCATATTATGTAGGATCACAATTTAATAATGATGCACAAGAAAATGCTAAACATACATTTATTTGTAACTTTTGTATCCTTTGTGTTATCATGTTTCACTTTCTATTAATATTATTTGTATCTCAGTATATAATTGTATGTGTATTTTTTTTAATAAAGCATTTCTTTTTTGGTTGTTTATTTCTTAAATTTCCAGTTAAATCTTTGTAACAGCAAAATGTTTACTAAAACATCATTTATGAACATACGTTTTAATAATGTATAACCATTTTCTAAACAAAATAAATCTAAATCAAAAGAACTCCTCCATCCCCTCCCTAGTCTAGTTTGGGCTGCGGCGATCCTCTCCGCTTGCACAAACTTCGCTCTTCCTCTCTCATATACCTTATTCTTCTTTATATACATTACTGTGTTATCTTTCCTCCTCTCTCACTTCTCCCGCTTTTGCGGGATTTACAGCAAGCTTTACATACAGCACGAACAAATAACGTTCACAAAAAACATCCTTTTATGAAAATACATTTTAATAGTCAGAAAAAAACCGACTCTGCATGGGGTTTCCTCTAAAATACCTGATGCCATAGTACCAAGTGATGATTTGAACAACAAGTGGAATATAGCGACTAATTTTTCGGTCTAAGATTGTAATTACTATACATTTTATACCCATGTTGAAATTGATATTATAATCCAAAGAACTGCCCCCCCCCCCCCCCCCTCTCTCATCCTCTCTCATATAGCCCTCTTGATCCTCTCCTCTCTCTTTATAGCTTACTGGCTTGCACCCTTCTCTGCTCTTCCTCTCTCATACCATTTTTTCTATAATACACATCTTGTGCTATCTTTCTGTCTCCCCCTCGTCCTGATTTTGCTCACACCCCCTCCCCCTATCCCTAAACATGTATTTGTCTAAACCTGTTCAGCATTGTGCCTCTTTATCTATCACCTTCTGCCTTTCTCTTTTCTAGATTAAAATGAGCGAAGAAAAATAGTCTTCGCCGGGAATCGAACCCGAGACATCCAGATTGCTGGACCGGTGCTCAACCATCGAGGCACACATATTTCAAAATACAGAACAGTTATTTCCTACACTACATCTTACGCTGCAGCTAGACATACTCTAATGATTAGAAACTGAATGAATAAATGAGTAAATGAATGAATTCAAAATATAATACATCTAGATAATGACAGGTTAAGCTTTTCCTATCTAAGGCATTTGTAACTTATTAATATAAAACATGTGAGGTGTATTTTTAGTTTTTTCATTGTGTATGTTCTGTTTTTTTCTTTCCTCAAAATGACAATATTATGTAGACTAACAATTATGGTTAATAACAACTGACTTATTAGCTGAATATTGGATTTGATGTGCGTTCAGGAAGAGATTTTTCGTTGTTTTGTCCACCTTTAGCATTTGGTGCATTTTTCTCTCTAATCTGCAAAACCAACGCAAATAGTTGTACGACTACCCATGTAATTGGATCAAGAATACGATTCATGATTGGGCGGAGTAAACAGTTGTTGATAAATAATGTATCATCATTCATCAATAATTATTATCGTGCGCTGACGAAATGATCATGCCTTTGAGCTTACAATAATATATCACAGCAAATGGGTTTCGGTGGTACTGGTAGCTCATGCGTGGTGGTACACCCCCACCTTTTCCGAGTCTAGTCTTAGATGCAAACCCTATTTCATATCATTTTATGCCCTGATTCTACAATTTAACGGATCAACATACTTGCAATGATTTTTTTAAATTAATATGTTTCGTGAATATATTTCACATATCAATATGTCCTCGTATTTAATAACTTATATTAACCTAATGTTAAGACACACTCATTCAACTGTAAAGAGGGTCCCTGACATGAACTAGAGTAATAACAATAGCGATACATTAGCTATGCAACCACTGACGCTCCTATTCCATTATTCAAGATTATGAGGGTCATGCGAGCATTCTCCTATTCAAACACGCAACATACTGCACTGGTATTTAAATATTTCTTTCTGAAACATCCCCCGGGTGGTGTTTCACAAAGAAATATTTTGTCACTATGACAAAGTTGTCATAATGACAAATTAGTATAACAAGGATATTTTGGTCAAAATGTGGCCATATCTTGGCCAAATTCGCATAAATTAGCCAAATTTTGGCGGAAATTACGCCAAATGTTGGCCAAACGTCCTTATAATGCCGCCATAAAATGTTTTCATTATGAGAATTTTGTCATAATGACAAAATATCTCTTTGTGAAACACCCTCACGTTTTGAACGACCCATTCGGTTTTGAATTGGCGTCGTGTGTGATGGGAATGTATAATAGGACAATGTCTTTTTGAATCGTAAATACATGCATGCATTGCCACTGCGAGATGATTTTAACGAGGAACTAAATAAAAACGACCAATGCAGTCATTGAATGCTGTTTACATGCTGTTTGTAAAACGTGACCGATTCTGATTCGTTTGAAGTTGCTGCACAATTCTCGGATTACATTGATTTTGGGAATAACCATGTATATACTATCACAAATCCTGATTTGGATAATTATGGTTTAATAGCGAAGAAGACGAAGATATCGTATTTCAAAATATCTGGAAATAGGATAACGAAATAAACATACGGACGCGCGAGGACTGGATTGGATAAACGGCGCTTTAAATTGAAAATATATATTCATGGGATCATAATTCTGTTAATACAGTGGAGGACATTTAAACACAAATATGGAGGTATCATCAAATGTATCACTCAGATTAATTTGCGTCATGTTGGGGATCATCGCAGCACCCTCCATTGTGTTGGCGCAGAGTAAGTATATCAGCTAATTATTTTTTTTTCATCCAGGATAGAGCTCATAAGTATAAAAAGTACCGTCATTTAAAAAAAAATAACACCATAACTTTTGTCTGCATGTTCTAGGACAGATAATCTTACCTGTGTATATGCAAACAAACATGCATAACACACAAACACATGCACCCACACAATCAAAAATACATTTACATACATTGTACGTAAATAGAAAGTATTTTTTTTCTTTCTCTTTAATTCTAAACTTTTAATGTCACATTCTAACCGAATATTTCTGAATGTTGAATGTTATGATAAATGTTGTTTCATATAATAGCAGCCCATGATCATAACACATATCTTATTTTCTCCTTCGTATTACAGCCGGTCCGTGTGCAAGTTCGCCTTGTTTGAATGGAGGCGACTGTATAGCTTTTTCTGGCGCCTCTGGGTACGCATGTCTGTGCGCTAGTGGGTACCAAGGTGCCACTTGCTCACAGAGTAAGTTTTTTTCTCGTTTGTTTGTTTGTATGTTTGTGCGTCTGTCTATCCCTCTGTTTTTGCTTGAATAACCTTATTTAAGTGTCTTGACATAGCAACATGCACTACATTTTCAATTGTTCTGCTATAATTGTTTGTGGTTTAAGCAGTTGTATTATTTGTATCCTCATTTTATCATGTTAATATTCGTATGAAAAATACCAACGAGGGCAACACTCCGGCAGGAGTTATCCCATGAAGTCACAATTAGTAAATGTACAAGTAAGTATTAAAAAAACAGGTTAGTAATTCCACACTCGTCATCAGCAGCTAGGGTGTGGCGAACAATACAAAGTTTAGAAGAAAATTGGTTTCTGAAGCAGATGTAAACGAATTTACATCTGCTCCTGGCCGTACAAATCTTCAAACTAACATGTTATTATTAACATTATGAATATGGAACTTGTTATAATCATTATCTTTGTAATTACTTTTGTTATTATTATTAGTATTATTATTATTAGTATTATCATTATTATTATTGTTGTTATTATTGTTGTTATTATTGTTATTATTATTATTATTATTGTTATTATTATTATTATTATTATTATTATTATTATTATTATTAGTATTATTATTATTATCTTTATTATCTTTATTAAAACAAATCATTTAGGTATTTATTTCATGTATACATTTTCATTTCCAACAAAGAATAATGTTTACAATGAAAAGGAAATGAATACAATATAATACATATAAGTTTAATAAATGTTAATCGAAATAATTTACATTTTTACAATATAATGGATAGAAATTGAAAGCACTGACAAAGGACGATGCTTGCAATTTGCAGCACTCTAAAATGAATATTACAGTACAGGATACCACCAAAAAAAAGTCTAAGAAGAAGCATAAAAATAACATATTAAAATAGAAATATACATAATATGAACACTTAAAAAAAAACTTTTTATCAGACAAACCGTGTGTATTATACGTGTGGGCCTGTATTACTATATATCGGCTGAAACGAACGCCATGCAATTAAACATGTATTAATGCGCAAGTAAATTTAATTAGAACGGGGAGGAATAACTATCTCCATCAGCCAAACCTCCATAAGTGTTCAATGCCAGCGTGTTTATGAAACGAATTTTTAAAGCCCGAAGCTTCACCTATGCTACATTGCACATATTTTGATGTCGTTTTGTGAGTATTCTCTACTTGCATCACGATATTTATAATTATGATATTCTTACACAGTTAAGTTGAACGTTTGCTTTTCAAATGCTCGTAAGCAATTTATGATTTTTCTTATTTATAATACACCAAGTGAGGTGAGTAATACTATTACAGAACATTTTAACCGAGTCTGACAAAAAAATCCTAATTTGTTGGACCCTTTGACAGAAAGGTACCCCCATTTCTTTTCTTTGCTCATTTTCATTTATACAATTTATTTCTGGTTAGTTTTCTTTATGTTTTAATTTTGTCCGAGAATTGGCTCTCACGGAGCTCTTGTCCTTTATATGGTGAAATGAATTGTTTGTAAGATATACCCACCAAAAATTAATTATGTTGCAATCGCTGATAAATATTTTCTACCACTTGTAAGTCAAACCCACCATTACGTACTCTGGGTTAGGTTAGGTTCAAAGAGGCACTATAAACAGAAATAAAATTGCGGACCCATACAAAATAAGATAAGTGAAATGCGTATGATTATAAAGCTATACACTCATTTAAAAGGTCCCTACTTATGTTGCTATTATCTGAAATAAAATAGCTGTATATATATATATATATATATATACATATATACATATGTATATATATGTATATATATATATATACAGCTTTGGTTTCTTCCCATATTTAAATAATGCAAGAAATAATCATAAATGATTGAGAAGGAAGAATAATAGGCGTAGCTTAATAAGCATTGTTCCTCCCTTTAATCCTCCAAATGAAAAAAGGCACTGGTCGAAAAATTGGTCTCCGCCAGGACTCGAACCCGGGTCTTCAGCTTGGAACGCTGACGCCTTAACCACTGGGCCAGGGCCAGGGCATAATGGCCTGCCCGGAGGGGGGAAAAGGGGAAAAGGAGAGGGGAAAAGAGAAAAGGAAGAGGGGAATAGAGGGGAGAAGAGAAAAAAATGAGAAAAACTGTGGAAAAATCAACAAAATAGCTTAAATTCCGGGACTTTTAGACATTCTTCTGAATTTTCCCTAGTTTGAAAACCTCACCGCTTACAGAGGTCCCTTAATTCCCACTTGCCCAATTGTCCGGGGCAAGTAAAACAATATGATTTCCAATGCAAATATAATTGCCTGAAAATGCAGATTAGGTATTTTTCTTGTTTGCAATTTTGAAAGTCGATTGTATTTCCCTTTTGTATAAATAAGTATACACATAATTAGTGGCGTACCCATGATTTTTCAAGGGGGGGGGGGGTGATTATTTTGTCGACCAAAATTTATGAGGGGGGTGGTGCGGCCGGTTAAGATTTTTTGAGGGGGGGGGGGGACTGTCGGTGCAGATTTTTGAGGGGGGGGGGGGGGGTTGTCGGTGAAGTTTTTTCGAGGGGGGGGGGTGTTGGTGAAGTTTTTTCGAGGGATGGTGATGGTGAAGATTTTTCAAGGGGGGGGGGGTGTCGGAGAAGATTTTTCGAGGGGGCGGTGTAGGTGATGATTTTTAGAGGGGGTGTCAGTGAAAGACCACTTACATTTTGTAAAGGGGGGGGGGGGGAGGGGGTTGAACCCCCATTAATAATTGTATTATTTAAATCTTTGCCTAAATCAAATACAATTTACATTATAATTGTTTCTTCAAAGGAGAGCAAGGAAGATAATATATTTAATATTATATTGATATGTCTTGACGTTCTTCTTGTGAATATATTTAACACTATTTGTGATGTTTTAAAAACAATTTACTTTTATATTATCGCAATTATTGAAACTAGTACTTTTAATATTAGTTATCAAACAAACATAAACATTCACACACCCATGCACATACAAACAACAAACCTAAATATTCACGCATGCACATACAAATAACAAACACACACACACACCCGTTAACACACACGCACCGTCGCACGCACAAACAAACAGTCATGCACACAATCATACACATATGCACACACACACACACGCACACACACAAACACATCTGCAAACACAAACACACACAGAACCATACATATAAGCACACACACAACATATGCATACACACAACCATACACATACCCACACAAACAGTTCTTCAAAACATAGAAAAAATAGACACTGAAAACTTGAGGTGTAATAAAACCAAAGAATATTTTTTTTAATAAAGAATACTGTAACTAACAAACCGTGTAACTAAAAATTGTAAACTTGTTCGCAACAAACACAAACTCATCTTCTAAAAAATACATCAATATAAAAACAAGATTAAATAATAACTTCATATGCATCAAACTAAATCAAATCCAAGCCAGAATTCATAATATATTCCGGCTTAAAAAAATAAGCCGATCATAATCAATAAATTTATATTAAACATATTTATAATTAACTGTCAAACTCGGGTTTCTTCTCTTAGGGATACACTGTGTACAGATTTGAAATATCTTATGGCAAGAATTCAGTTGTATAATTTCTTTGTGATGAAATTCATCAATGGTGGTTCCCTTTAGCGAGATAATTACACTTGCCCTTTAAATGGAAAGGTTTTCATGTTCATCTATCAAACAGATCTTGATATATTGTCAAACAGTTTTACACCAATTATAATGAGCTCTGTGGCCACTAACAGTTCAAAACCCCAAATAATATTACAGCAATTCATTTACTTTTTCAATTCACTTTACAATTCATTTAATGCACTTATAAACTGTCCTTTTGTAAGCCCAATTTAAGAATATAAGTGCTAGTTTAAACAGATTAGTACTTGAATTATCTTTGTGTGGAATTATATTGATATTTAGAGCTCAAAATAATAAACAGACGATACACAAATTCAAACAGTCTAGCATCTGCCTACCCATAGTTGTATTTTGTGTTTGTACTTGATAATCACAAACCAAATATTAGATTTATCATTGGTTAAGCACAATTACAGTGATTCAATCATATTTGTAGTTAACTTGGTGATTTTACTTTTAACTTTGTGAAAAGCTGACAATAATCCATGATAAATTAATTCAAGATATAAGAAGATAAGATACAAGAAGATAAGCCCTAGAGTCAGACTACAAAGTGATTATTTTTCTTACATTACATGAATACTGCACCACTGGTAAGTTTAATATTTCACAAGCTTGTAGATAGTATCCTTTCGGTTATAGCATGCTTTACTGAACTTGAAGATGCCAGCTAAAGCGGATACTAAATTATATTTTAATAATCTTCTAATCTGGAATCTCATGAGATTGTGAGCCCATTTTTTGTTTATATTTACTTAAAGGGATAGTTGAGTTCTGGTAAGGAGAGTACATTTTTGGTGAAACTGAATTTTAGTAACCAAAACCTGCATCATTACATTACAAACTAATAGTTATAACTAGAAAGGAACACAAAATTACAAAATGACGTAGTAAAGATCATGCTATCATTCAAAAAGAGCCGTTAAAACGTAAGAGGGCGCTCTCTAAACACTCATCGGTTTCAACCATTTTGAATAAAATATTGTGCATGATTGTGATGTTTTGTTGAAATAGTGATTAGATAGAGAAATAAACAACAACTATTTAAATACCTATTTTATAACTTTTTGAAAAGAGGAAGCATTTTTTTGAATTTTTAACGGCTGGTTCAAAATTCTCTAATAAACCTGGGGCCCCAGATTACAAATTGTTATATTTATGGATATTTCAGCCGTCTCTGAACCGATTTTGATCAAACAAAGATGATTTTATTATTTAAATATTATGCTCTTTCAAATTTTACACTCAGTTTTTCATTACCTCACCAAAAAAAAAGAGTAGTCTAGCGTCCTCTCTACCAAAACTCAACTATCCCTTTAAAATGAGAAACTCACCATAAATAAATAATATAATCGAAAATGAAAGAAAAGGGTTTTCCCTGGGATTGGGACCTAAGAAACAAGATACCTAGACATGAGCTCTGTCGACAGAGCTAGAAGTACAATCTCATGATTGTTTGTCCCCCAAAACCATTTGAATGTTTAAGATGGTCAGAAGCTGTTATAAACATGACACCCCTTTATCAACAAATACATTTAGGTACCAAGATAAAGCCATAACGAGACAAGTGCCCCGTTGCAGAAAGAGATACAACCAATTGTAAGTTACGTTGATTGTAAGTCAGAAAATTTGAGCGTATCAACCAATCAGCTTTGCGCATCCAGAACACATGACAAGACTTACAATAAATCGTTACTTACAATCAATTGTATCTCTTTCTGCAACGTGACCAAGAGCTGAAGTACCTACAGATGAACAGACGCACAACCTGAAAACACAATGCTGCCAGTCACTTTGCTGGCATATATTTACAATGACAAAAATACCTGCCACTGTATATACTAACAATTTGTGGCATCCTTATGGATGACGGAGAAGTGGCGGTACCCCAGGTCGTTCAGACAGTTGTACGCGGCCAAACTGTCACTGTAGATCGTGGATCCGGGGACAACGTTGCGCTGAAAGATCCCCAGGAGGGTCTCCTTGTTGCGGCTGTCAACCGGGTAGAGTACAAGCCTGTTTGTCGCGCGCTCGACGGGGCTAAACACCCAGATCTTGACTCCCTTTTTGCCGTTGCCACAGTGGTACTTCACCTTCATGCCAAACAGCGACTCGTCGATCTCCACCTAGTCACCCTGCAGCACAACCGGACGCGCGTTATTGCAGGTCTCGTGGACGAACTTGTGGAAGAGGTCGCAGGTGAAGTTCGCCCAGTCCACGGCTGTCTTCTTATAGTCCATTCCAGCTTGCTTCGAACGACATTGCAGTGAAGTGCCGATCATTCGTCATGCTCCTTGAGAGTCTTTTTTCTCCTACAGCTACACTGCCACGATGATGACAGCTGGCTTGAAGGCAATGAAGGGGAAGGAGCTACATGTGCCTGTGATAGTCCCAATGATGTTTGGATCAACTTGTCCAAACAGACTGACCATGGTTGAGGGCCATACCACCTGCACTGCCCACCTGTATCTGTCTGGTTCGTTCCCGACACTTATTCCACCTGAAATATGACCAAAATGAACAAATAAGAAACAATTATTTCAAACAATTAGTGACGTATCATGAAATAGGAGGCTTGCTTGAAAAAATAATCAGTCAGGAAGTAAAATATAATTTGTTTTCTCTTAAAATTATGTAATGAAAATACAAATGTTATAGTTGGGCACAGGCTCACTGGAAGTTTCCATAGACTCGGGTAGGAATAACTGCAAAGTCCTTTGCACATAACCATCTTCAAAGAGAGGGTGTAGACAATGTGTGATGTTCCCGTCTTCCAGTAGATATGAGAGAACATTCATCTTGTAATTGATTATTGATGGTTTTTATTTAACTGCCTTGCTTTGTACAAGGTTATTTTATATTAGAGACATATATTTTCTTTTATGAAATACAATCACGGAATATAATACACTTGACTGCATCAGAAGCACAATTTTGTTTGCTCTATGATCAAGGCATTTACATTGCCATTTTTCAAATCAGGAGTAGGGGAAATTCAGTTTCTCATAATTTATACTGTAATGTATTGCTATCGCTAATCATGATTGGGATTATCGTTATTGTGATCGGGACTCTGAGTTCCGAGCAGTGGCGGATCTACGGGGGGGGGGGGGGGGGGGGGTTAGGGGGTTTAACCCCCCCCCCCCCCCCCCTTGGGCTGCCAAGTGAAAATGTGATGTGCATAGAAAAACGCCATCATGGGTCCAGACCCACACAGTATCCGCATCGTCATTGGGTCAAACCCCCCCCCCCCCCCCACCTTAGCAAAAAGCTAGATCCGCCCCTGCCGAGTCCTGTGTTGTTGACATGTTTTCGCCTAGTTGGCAGATTAAAGTTTTGTTTTCCCTAAAGCTTTGTCTTGTCATCATTCCTGGCTGTAGATTTTGACCAGGGATTTCAATACTACCATTAACAAATTGTACTTATATCTTACCAGTTGCTGACAGTGGTGTTGTTCTCTGTGCAAAGGTCTGACTGTGTCTTTACTTGCAGGCTGCCTTCCACCAGCTGCTGATTAAGGGTGAAGATATTCATGATGAGCTGGGGGATGGTGAGGGTCTTTTCCTGGATATCTTTTGGCCCGTTTCTTGGTAGAATTACCTCCTTGGAGTTGGAGAGCTGTAGACACACATGCTCCGAAATGCAGTTCGAGTCAGGTCTTTCTGCTGCTACATCTCTGTCAAGATCCTGCAACAAAAAGTCAGGAAAGAAATACATAATTATATGAATAACTACAGCAAATGTACACATAGTCATACTCATACATGTATCTGTGTTACAGTGTTACAGTTTACCTGTAGTTGTAACTGTGATACGGCGCCTGGTTAGGTTACTGTAGTTGATAATATTCTACTGTATTCTACTGTGCAGAATGAAAATCTAGACCGATTACAATTAATCCCTGCACTGTAACCATCTTAATTGACTGTAACAGCAATAGCCTCCGCTAGGCTGATATGAATCACCTGGACTGAAGATAAAAGCAAAGACAAACTACTATTCATGCATCCCTCCAGTCGAGGGGCATATTGCTTTAGCATGCATGACCGCTTCAGCATTCGCTACCAATATGTGCCCAGCGCCAACCGCATGACTAACATAACAGATGTTCTATATATTCACCATGCAATTACATCGCGCGTCCATATACAGCTTGTGGTCATGCCGAGGGCATGTCTTGTAGAATGTCACCGCCTCATTCAAAACACATCCAAACAAAATGCAGAACTCACTTACAATACATGTAAATTGACTTTGGATATTGACAATAACAATCATGACAATACAATTTGCAACAATTCACTCTAGTAAACTCATATTCACATTTCAGGTGCATAGACAATTGAATTGGCTTTCACATCTATCATTTTCTATTACTTAGTACCAACGACAAAGTATTCATTATAAAATGGTCAGGATATTAATATTATATTTATAGGATCCATCATGTCCATCATCCAAGTCCAAGACGAGACAAGTGCCTGAATACTGGGCTGACTAGAGTGGTTTATTGCACATTATTTCAAAACTATTATGACGAAAGGGGCACCAATATAAAGGGAAATAAGCAAGCTTTTCAATGGTACAAAATTCATGTAGGAAAGTATAATAAGAAGAGAGATTTCAACGCTCAAAATGTATTGCAGAAAATAAGGGCAGCGCTAGGCCTAGGCTGTAGAGTGTAGGCACCACCACCGTGACCACCGGGGCCAGGGCGGCGGGACTGGTAGCTAGGCTATGGTGAATGGGC
>JBAMJV010001744.1:140000-195401 GCA_037951105.1 Echinarachnius parma
ACAACAATAAATAATACAATTAACATATTATCATATAAAAAAAAATTGGAGTGAGAAATATTTATTTTGAACACCAGTATGGATTTTAATATTTCTTTATATAACTTTATATTTTTAACTTCGATGTTAAAACGTATCAGATACCGGTTTAACCATTGCCAATTTAGTAATTGTTGGTCGTGGGTCTGTTGTATCGAAGTGTCTTTGTGAAATCTTGCTTTTCGACTCATATTCAAAGAGACTTCGTGATAAGGGTTTTGCATACCATCCATTCTTTCATCGTCGTATCACTGCAAAGAGGAGGCATGGTGAGTTTTATACAAATCTGTTTATTTTGGCAAATTTAGGGTAGTAATCTCTTCGATCGTACGTTCGAGCTCGTATCGGCTATTTTGACCCTCACGCTGCTAGAGAAGCGCCCGGCGTGCCCGGCTGCTCGACTTGTTGAAAGACACCGCTGACCGTAGCTAGCTGCTTCGGTAATTAGTTGGTTACCGTCTTTTGGCTTTGTCATGTCTTTGTCTGGCAGTTTGACAAATTTATTTTCTTTTGATAAATGCAACAACTGTAGACTTCTTAATATGATAATTTTTACTTTCTTACTGCAATATATAACTTGTTTGACAACTTTGATGTTGATGTTTTATTTTAAATTAATAATAAATACATGAAATATATTATTAATATTAAAGGGGACCACCGGGCAAATAACAACACATTACTACATGTTTTGGTACTGTTTTGTGATATCAAATAGATACCTAACATTTTGCAAAGGGTTGAGTAATTCATAAACAAAGCAATTAATTTCCACCACACTTACGGAACCACTACTATTTCCTGGTTCCTGGTTTGCGAGTGCGCCAATTTTACTCACGCATACGTTTGTAGGCAATATAATTCTGAGCGATTCGCTTGCTGCACCCGCGGTAGTCTACACAATTCAGACCGCATAAACGCATGCTTTAGAATGGTGATGCGGTTTCCAGTTTTGTTTTTTTTTCTGCAAACATATTTATGTGAACTTGATGGAATTACCTTTCTATTATACAAATATTAGTTTTGGGTGGTGGTACCCTTTAATTATTATTATCTAGTCGTTATTTTAATTTTTCTGAGATTTGAAATTCAATGAGTAGTTACTAGTTGTAAATTACTCAATATTTTAATTTTGTGTGGATAAATTAATCATATGTTTTGCGCATTCTCTACCAAAGTGTGCCCTCGACTCACTACTGGCAGCTGCAGGGCTGTGACGCGATGTCGCTCGAAATTTTTCGGGGATTTTGCGACGAGGTGTTTTAGCACCTTTACACTTATTATTTATGAATTGTTTGTAGTTCTAGTAATAAATGAATCCCCCAACCTACCGTACATCATATTCTATTTGTTTAAAAAGAATGATAACTTACCTTAAATTGATGATTTATTACGGTAGTCCTTGTCGTATTCCCGTCGTATTCCTTTGATCGCTGCAATGATGACCCCGAAAACTCGTCGGCAAACTCATCCGGTAAGGTCACTCAATTCGGTCGGTCGACTATGTACATAGCCACTATACTCACTGTACAGCTGGTGTATCGTGCATACATGCACCAGCGCAGCATGTACAGTGCAGTGAGTATATAGTGGCTATCGACCGACCGAATTGAGTGACCTTACCGGATGAGTTTGCCGACGAGTTTTCGGGGTCATCATTGCAGCGATCAAAGGAATACGACGGGAATACGACAAGGACTACCGTAATAAATCATCAATTTGAGGTAAGTTATCCTTCTTTTTAGCCTCAGTCATTTCACCATTTGCAATATCAAAGCCCATGCATTTCATATTTCGTAAGCATGGTAAGTATGAACCCAGATATATAATTTTAACTAAGAAAATGGTGATTTTTATTAGTGTGTTTGCCGTCATCCCTCCGGTATACACACTTCAGTATGCCAGGCGCCTAGGTTACTGGCAGTACTGCAAATAGCGGTTAAGACTTAAGTAACCCCATCATGCCCACATCTACAATGTATTGTAAATGGTCCTGATACTAGGACAACCCCATCATGCCCACATCTACAATGTATTGTAAATGGTCCTGATACTAGGACGATCATGCCCATTCCTGCCCGGGGTGCCCACGACTTGGCATGCATCATGATCATGATGCATGACTAAATGAAAGAACCAATGATCTATTAATACTAATAGTGACAAGTCACTCATACTCATAGCGATAGTCATGATGATAGAGCATATGATGACACACGCGGTACCCCGGGGTACCGTTGTACCCCGGGGTACCGCGTTGTGTAGCGCTATCTTGTGTCCACTCGAAGCACAACCGTATTGCGTTGTGTATGCAGTGCAGCGCGCGATTGTATGCACGCTATACCCTGGTACAGCCCTAAAAAATAAATAAATAATTAAACAAAATGGCGGATATATTCGTTTGGTACCCCAGGGTACCATTTATGTCATCATATATCAGTTATTTTTGTCACTCATGCAAGCCAAGTTGTGTGCACTCTTTGATAAAGAATGCTGCGTTTTGATTCTTTCAAGTTTAGGCTCAAGATCCAGTTTCCATAATATTATTCAGCTTTGGGGCAGCCAGATTTGATTTGAAGCATGCCAGGCCACACAAGCATATTTAATGTCTAGCATTGCCATATTTATGTAGATAAATTCAACATCTTATAGCCCCTTCAGGCTTCAGTTAATTTTAAACTCATATTTTTGTTTTAAAAATTGCAAGATTGGGTGAGTTGTTAGGGTAGTACATGTAAACATACCTATTTTTATAAAGGACAAACACTGCATAAAAATTCATATTTTTATCTTTTATATGACACCTCATGATTAAAAAATAAATGATTTATGCCAGAGAACGAGTACAATGAAAACATGCTTGATTTCAGCCCAATTCTCACATTGAAGAATACAGAAGAATAATTATATTTCTACACATTTGAGCAGACACTTGTGGTACAAATTTATTATTATGCCCCATGGGCGCCGTTGCAGAAACTTTGAAAGAGATTCAATCGATTGTAAGTCAGACCATGCGTTAAAAATGTGAATTCTGATTGGTTGAAACTCACAAATTGTCTGACTTAAAATCAGTTGTATCTCTTTCTGCAACATGGCCTTGGTCATCTGATATCCGGGCACATTCAAACTTGCAGAATTACCTTGTGCACCTACTCAACTCCTCAGGAATCATACTTGCCAAGGCCGGGAGCTTCCGTTTGGGGCATCACTCCTTCAGGCTATTTTACACCCGACCATTTTTCTACTTACCATTAAAGGAGAAGTTTCCCCACCTACAATTTGCTTTTTATTATGTTCTCTACACATTAAATTTAAAACATAATTACGTTGTACCCAAACTAACAAGCTCAGGCTCTTTTTGTTAGCTCTCGCAGCTCGCAGGGATTGTGCACAAACACAAAAGAGTAGTTCATGTTTGATGTCACATTTTTGAGCGAACAATTGGTCATCAATGGCAGCCTCCGTGCTGTAGTGTATGCAATGAATGGGATTAGCCAGTACAGCGAGTGACTTTGAATGATGCTCCGTCCTTGCCCAAAGGGTCAATGTTGGTCGTATTTACATGAAATTCGGTTTTAATGTGTAGGGAACTTAATCAAAAGTGACTATATGGTGGGGAAACTGTACCTTTAAGGGTGTATTCTTGATTATCAAGCATGAGCAGATAACCATCTTCACTGATGTCAAGGAGTCCAACATCATTGGGGGCATCTTTTTCTCTCCAGAGGAACACTAGGCAGGTTGGCTGCTATATATTAAAACAGGTGGCCACTGAGAGTACGGTAGACCTATTTGACAGTTTGTAACTTTTTTGAACTTTTTTTGAACATTTTCTTGCACATAGGATGTCTTCCTGATGATCAAGCGTGAGCAGACGACCATCTTCACCGATGCCAAGGAGTCCAACACGGTCTTTGAGCTCAAGAAGATCATCGAGGGCATCACGAAGCGGTCGCCGGAGGACCAGCAGCTCTACAAGGATGGGGACACGCTGGACGACACAAAGACCCTGGGTGACTGCGGACTGACCAGCAACACGGCCAAAGCACAGGCACCTGCCATGCTGGGACTTGCTTTTAGAGAAGGTGAGTTTAGAATTTAGCAATTCTCTCCTATAAGCTTCTCTTTCAGGTGGCGAAAATAACACTGCTGATAGAGTGTTGTACAGTAGCTATCCTAATTTTCTGGTGGCTTATACACAAGTTTCTAGTGGCCAAATAACATTTCATGTGGCCATTGTCAACCAGGCCACTGCTAAGGGCAATGCCCTGCAAATTTTAAGAATTTCAGCTCTTCTAGCAGTTTGCAAGAATCTGCAGAATTAGATGAATTGACGGCAATTCCAAAGATCTCTTTATTGGTCTTGATGAGTTGATCTTGATTTAAGTATCACAAATTAAAGAACCCAAGCATGATGGACTGCCCTCTGCAGACTGACCAGCAACACGGACAAAGCACAGGCTCTTGCCAAGTTGGGGGACTTGCTTTTAGAGAAGGCGAGATGTCATAAATCTCTTTTTTTTTGCTCTAACAAATCAATAAGTCCACTTCAAAGTATAAGCTGCTCAGACTGGTGCTTAGATGGTATTTCCTTTCAGATAAGACAATAATCGCACAACTTTTGAATTTTGGCTCGCAAAAGATGGATAGTATCTTTAATTGAATGTAAAAAATCTTGTTTTAGGTAAAGGGGCAGACTTTAAACAACGGACGATCAAGCCATACCAAAAACCCACACCAACTCTCTGAGGTGATGAAGTCTTATTGTTATATTTAACAATCAATGTAGTTGATCAGTTGGTTCAATAAAGGCACTTTAATTTAATGTTCATTTCTTAGGTGAAGGCGCAGACTTTGAAAAGCTGACGATCAAACCTTAATTAACCAACCCACCTGAACTGCCTCATGTAGTGGAGCAAAACCTCTTCAGACTCTACTACAGACCTAGTGGATCAGTTGGCTCTGTAGAAGGCACATTCATACAATTTCAATTTCTATAACATTTCATTTCTTGTTCAAATCTTGTTTTAGGTGAAGGTGCAGACTTCGAACAGCTGACGATCAAACCATACTCCAACCCACCTGAACTGCCAGATGTAATGAAGCCGACCGACTCCACTACCAACACAGTTGATCAGACGGTACAATAGAGAGGGCGCTAACATATACAAATCCAGGTAGAGGTCCTTTATACAGAGAGTTACGACAACTGAAGATTTGATGCCATTTTGTATCCATTGTGTGTGTACCCATACTTGTACCCATCCATCCGTACCCATAATGGTGCTGTGCATTGTAGAGCTCTACAAAGCACAGACTTTGGGCTACGGGTAGGCTGTGTTAAACCCTGTTGCCTACGGCAACCTGATGGGTCCTGTATTCAACAGGTTAAATGACTTGGACATTTATGCAAGTAGTCAAGCATTAGTTTAGTGTCAAACCTCACTTCTGGATACAAAATGGCTCCATTGGTAGCATCGTATAGTGTGTGTTTTTTTTTTAACCCATCATGCTAAAACTCTTTGTATAAAGGGATTCTAGCTAGGTCCAGGGCTGGTGGTCTAGTGATTGTGATTGGTAACCATTTTCAGTACCATGGTCCCAGTGATTTATTGGGCTGTATACTTTGGTGTCTGTTCAGTCTGTACTGGTCACAGTGACTAGAGGATACTGTATCGCTCAAAAGAAAGTAGACTCCTGTCACACCTTGGCCCCGTTGCAGAAGGACTTACAACAATCGATTTTAAAGTTGCTATTAGTTGCAAATCAGGAAATATGCACATTTTAACCAATCAGATTGGCGCATTTAGAACACATGATCTGACTTACAATTAACTGCAACTTTACAATCGATTGTATCTCTTTCTGCAACGGGACCCATGGCTTGTGAAGTTGGCAATTAATTGCAAGTCAGGAAATATGCACATTTTAACCAATCAGATTGGCGCATTTAGAACACATGATCTGACTTACAATTAACTGCGAATTTACAATCGATTGCATCTCTTTCTGCAACGGGGCCCTGGTCACATAGTAGTGCATGCAATATTGCAATGGACTTGCTTTTTGCATTACCATGTGGCATACTTTGAGTATCAATCTACGGGGTAAGAAATTCCCCTTTTCTCATTCACGGTGGCCCAATCGGGCATTCAAGTAAAAGTGGGAATAAATCATTTTATTTTTCTAGTGTGAAACCAGAATTTGGTAGTACCGAAACAAAGGCAACATTTTGTTAAACCAATTGTCTACTTTAACCTGGTGGGTCCTTTATTGGAATTAAACAGATCTAGTGGGGAACAGGTTGAATTGTTAGCCCTTCTAAGTGAATAGCATAAAGCATTCATAAAATAAGGGTGGCTGCGGGCCTGTTGGTCATAGCGTATTTCAAGCTCAGTCTGTTATATATATATATTACTTGTGTGTGTCCATGATTATAGTAATGAGATGGTTAAAGTCCACCGCACGCTACACGATCTGATTCCAATCCAACAAACATCTGCGTATCTTAACTAAAGCACAATGAGCGTATTTAAAGCATGTTGTATAGTTCAGATCCTTAATCCTTTGTCCAATGGGATCAGATTGTGTTGTGTGGGGAGGGCTGAAACAATAATATACTAGAGTATTGTGGTCTTGGAGACTAACAAACATCTGCATATCTGAACTAAAACAAGACATGAATATTTGAAGCATGTAGCATAGTTCAGATCCTTGATTGTTCAGGAATCAAATAGTGTAGTGTGCGGTGCGATTAATGCGAGGGACCACATACAATCCATAGCACACAAGAAGTATGTTTTGAAACAATGCAACAAAGTTTGGACACAAACTGGAAAAATAATCATATAAATGTATGTTTGTTAATAACTGTCATGTCTTTTACGGAACATAGAAGAGATATTTATTCCTACACCTATGTGTATTTAAAAGTTTACAGTGTCTTGTTTCTAAGAATATACATTGTATTGCAATTGACCATCTAATAGTGCTAGTCTTAAAGAACAATATGGGAGGAAGTATAATAACACATATTTCATATTTATGATAAATTCATGTGAACACTGAGTGCAAATTTCATCATAGATGGGGCTAAAAAGCAGATTATTATGAAGTTATTCCAAATGGAACATAATCTTTATCTAAAATATTTTAGTTTCACCGATTAACAGGCAAACATGCAATATATTTTAGAGAGGGGTTTTATTAGAAACTCAATAATGATGATCATTAGTGGGAAAAATAAATATTTTGTGGTTTACTAACATTTTTTTTCTTTTTTGTAATTTGCATAACATATATGAGACATTTATTTAGTTTGAGCTCATTTATTTGTTCATACTTTATACTTTTCGCGATTCCCAAGTACATGTTTGTCTTTTCTGTGACGATATTTGTTCTTATTCAAGTTCCATTTGATGTAAGTTTATTTATATCGAATAAGTAATGATTTTTCTGCTTTACTAGGAGAGCTGAGTACTCCTTAAAACATGAATCACATCTATTGTTATTTCTTTTTTGTACTTGTTCACTTTTAAATAATGTACATGTATTTGTGTTACCTCATTGTAAGATACAAGCAAACTTGGAATGTATGTTTGTTCTAATTGCATGAAGTATTACAACTTTTTGATGACATATTGAAATGGGGCTTTACTATCACTTTGTACCAAAAAATAATCTGTTTGATTGTGTGAAACATAACATACAATGTATTAGCATGAGGGGTTTCATTCTAGGCTATAAAGTTACAGAACTATAAGCAAGATTCAATACATCAGTTCTGTCACCTTTGATATATATTTATTGAATGATTATGCAGTCAACATGTTGATATCTATTGGCATGCATGGCCATTTGATGGATCGCTATTCTATACATTGTTTGAAGACAAATTGAAAATCCAGTAATATAAAAATTCTAAATTCCATGTAGTGGTAGAAATTATTTTTGTCTGACAACCTTATTCTAAGCATTAGCATGGGCTAATTTCATATAGTTCATGTGTTTGTGCAAACAATTAGATGTAAACGGTCAAACCTGTGCATAGTGAACACCTAGATGGGAAACAGGAAAAGTAGCCGCTGTAGACGAGTGACCTCTATCGACAGGCTCGATAACATTGTTTTTCTCTGCAATGGAACACTGTTGGTGGCCACTAGACTATAGGTAGAATGGCTGCCATAGACAGGTGGCCACTAGGAAATGTTTGACTGTGTTACCTCGGTGGTATTGCCTTTCTTGTAATGGGTTGATTGATTGCCAAATCAAATTACCTAGAAATGTATATATCCTTTTCACTTCTTCCTTGTATGTGTACGTTAGTGTAGATAGAAACCTGTGTGCTTAACACCTTCATATATTTGAATATCATTCCTATAATAATAGATTGTGGATTCTGCTGAAAGGTGTTTATACATACACTATCATTCTATTCATTATTGCAAGAGTGCAAGGTCACAGGAAAATTGCTTGTGCATAGGATTAGGTAAATAAAATCAAAACCTTTAATAAATTGTCTAGTTAACCAGGTTTACTTGGTAAAATAAATTTTCTGCAAGAGTACTAATGCTGCTTAATGAAACCTCAAACATTCAATTAAAATGGATAACTTAGCTTGTAGTTATATGTACTCCCCACAGAATGACAGACCTACATATATAATAAATTTGTATTGTTCATTTTCATAATTTGTTTGAGATTCATTCAAATTCTCTATTTTTGTTTGGTGGCTATTGTGTATTTTCATTTTGCAGTGGGCAGACATATTCAACTTGACTGGATGAACATCAATTAGTGTAAAATGAATGTACTTACAAATGTAATGTCCATTACTCATTCAAAACATTAGCTGAAGAGAACAATAGAATATGTATGTTTAAATTATTAATGACATGCCACATGTAACTTCCCACTTGCAGGCCACAGAGAAATGGAATTTACGATAGTGCACATAACTTGTTTGACATTTTTGTTGATGGGGAATAATTAGGGTATAAAGTGTACATGTATATGCCATTTATAATGGTACTGCAACTAACACAAAACAATGTTATGGATTTCAAATCGTTCATTTACAGTATATAGGTCACTTCAAGTTTATATTACATGTATTTGTGCCCGTTTTTTTTAATATATTTTTTGGTTGAGTTTGTGATTGTTTATTTGTTATTAATGCTAATACATGTATTGTTTTTCATTTTGTAGAGTGAAATAAAAGTATGAAGAATATTTGCAATTTTGTTGTGTATTTTGTGTTTTCTTGCTTCTGTAAAAGTCCACTATTTATTAAAGGGATCTAGTAACTTTGTTCACATGTGCAAAAAGTGATGAAGGGTTGATGCAATGTATAGTGTTGTTATCTCATATGTCCACAGGGTATTGTGTGAAAATTTTGTACAGGGATGAAAAACTCGCCCGGAGTTTTTCTTATCTGAATACTTCAATCGTACATATCTTTGTAACGAAAGGGAAATTTGAAAAACCGAAACCTGTCCCATGATTTTATTGTTAATACGAATACAACAAGTTATGAGGGAACCGCTAGAACGAAAATTTTATTTTGAGGATTTGGACAATGTTACTAAGTCCCTTTAAGGCAGGAATTCACAAGGGATGTTTATGTGAGCCGAGCCTAACTTTATTTTCTACTGTTGCCCGTTTGGGCAAGTGAAATCATTATTTTTTAAATTTAAATTGTGCTAGGTAGCTTTTCTTCTTTGCAAATTTCTCTTTTTCGAGAGATGAGATACAAATAAGAAATTAAATTTTCTCTTGAGTTGAACAAAAATGTTAGTTGCCCGATTGGGCAACGAGACCATTTATGAATTGGGGCTAGTGTCAAGCCCTGTGTAAGCCATGATTTGAAACTATGAAATGCCACTTGTAGAGACAATAACCAAGAAGTGTAAATAAAATTTGCTCAATTCCAATGATTTGGTCCTTGGTGCTAGCTTACCAGTGGCACCAAATAAAAGTCACCATTTTAGAACATTATACTTTTTATTTGGTTCTAGCAGAGTGAACATTCTTTTCCATCAGTTTACAAATGGTGCTCAATAGTTTTCAACCATGGTTTACATATACACATCCTTTGTAAAAACTTCCCACCTCGGTCCCAGTATAAACACAAGAATAGAAACAATATGACAATTAGTTTACGTACGCCACTACTATTTTTGCATGGAATTTATTATAGAGTTTGGAAAAATTTGAAGTACATTTGGTATAAATTGTAAAGTAGATGACAGTGCTCTATGTATATACTGTACATGTAAAGTTTCCCAAATTTTAAGCCAAATCTTTCCTACAAATACAGTAAAACCTCATTATGAGCACCAAGGGCCCATTATATTGACCTTGATATATCAGATAAGTGAAAACCTCACAAGGGCCTCGTTGCAGAAAGAGTTACACTCGATTGTAAAGTTGCAATCAATTGCAAGTCGGATTATGTGACCAAATGCGCAAATCAGATAGATATGTGCATATTTTCTGGCTTGCAATTGTAACTTTACAATCGGTTGCAACTCTTACGGCAACGGGGCCTCTATCTGATACAGTGAAACCTCATTATAACAAGCACCTTTAATAAGCCCAATGAATTGACCTTTGTTATCAGCTGTCTCCTTGTATCAGGGCTTAAAAATAATAAGACCGGGACCTGTGAAATTTCCTAGCCAAATAAGGTACTTTTTTTAACAGCTCTTTCTAAAGGGGTTCTACTGTACTCCACACATCAAGCTTCAGTTCCCTGTGTTGGTATGTACTGCATGTGTAATAAGTTGTAAATAGGAATTCAATATTTCAATCCAAATATAGCTGTAAATGCGAATACTATTTTTTTGTTGTTGCAAATATTGACGTTAATCAGGAATAAAATGATTACATGGGACAAGGCAGTAGTGAATAATTAAAAATATAATACCAAAGTATAGCAGCATGAAATAATTAAATGCACAATATGATATAACACATGTTACAGAACTTAATATAACTAACATTTGTACAAATAAAGAACATAAAAACAAGAAGAATATACTACAAAAACGTTATCTACATGAATGAAAGATGATAAATTAGCTCGCAATCATTACCAAATACTGTATCCAAAATGGGTTTTTTTCCTTGAGCAAAAGCCCAAAACCTACACATAGATAAGTTAAAGAAAGTGCATTTCACATTACTTTACCTCATTAAAACACTGTGGTACACACACCAATCCCAATTAAATTAAATTATCACTCTATCGGGCATATCTGTTTAACTTTCAAATCACATAAAAGTACTACGCATGATGCATTATTTGTCATGATAAAAAATATATGATGGTGTTGAGAGTATTTACACAAGTTCTGCCCCTGTTTCACAACTTAGGATGCATTAAATTGCTGTATCTTCTTATCTTTTATATGCCAATTAAAATGTGAAAGCCAATCATTTTGTTAGTTTCTTGGAAATAATGAGATAAATGGTTCATGATGAGATTAAAATGCTTTCTATTTACAAATATTTAAATATCATTTCAATAACATACTTTATAGTAAGACCCCACATTATCCTAATTTCAAACTGCAGGGCTGTTTGTACCTTATGGAACAAAATTTGGAGTCAAATCCAATGTTGACTGTAGTCCCTGATGATTTACCCCCCCCCCCCCCCTTTACTTAATGTTTGCAATTGACATCTTTAGAAAATGAATCACACAAATTCTGTGTCTTACCAGTTTACACCTTAAACTATTAACATTTCATACAATTATTTTAAAATATTTACATCATTATCCAATAAAACCACCTTTCCCAATGTCCTTATATATTAAATACGTAATTCAAACATTTATATTAAATACTTCATACATCAGTTTTATTTAGCTTCAATTCAACTACTCAAGATAAAAACTAAAATGTTTTCCTGTAGCCTATTTACAAAAAATGTACATTTAAATTGTCGAATTCTACCACTATTTCGTGATGATCCCATTGTTACTGGTCTTCCTGTTGGTGACTGAATGAAACTTGAAGCCCATGCAATCTAGTACATTCTTCACATCTTAAGGAGCTTGACTTGAAGTTTAAGTAAATTTCAAGCTTTACATATGTGACCGGCTTGGCAAAACCAAGCTCTTGTTGGGAAAGCATGTTTTTTTTTAGAAATTTACTTTTGAAGTAAAAAATATGCGCTCATTTTCAGCAAAATTTGAAGTGACCACAATACCAAATTTTGTCACAAATACATACATAAGATGTCACATTCTAATTCACATTGTCTTTGTCCTAATCATTTCGTATTTTATACAAGCGCATCATTTTTTTCCTTCTAGCTGTTTCTTCATTGTTTCATGCCGTCTTTCTGATGGTGACTAGCCAAACTTGAAGCCGTCTCTCATTTCAGATTCACTCCCAAAAGTGGTAAACATTAAAAAGTAATTTTTCTATTTACAAATATGTACATCAATATCTCACATTCTTATGTTCATCTTTATCTATGTTCTAATCATTTCATTTTTTTTAATACAAGCATGACTATAAATTCTGTCCGTTTCCTCATCATATCATGCTACAGAAGTTGATAACAGAACTGAACTTGAAGCCACATCTCATTTAAGTTTCAATCCCAAAAGTGGTGAACATTAAAAAGTAAATTCTATTCAAATAAACTGAACACAAAAAGTAACTTACCCCCTAAGCAATTGCCCATAATTTCTTAACCGATAATTGTTTCAAGATGTCATCTTACCACAATATTGGCACAGGTGTTATGTTCGATATGTGCAAAAATCAGAGATATTCATCACTTTATGGCTGAATGAGCACAGATTAAAGACAAAATGGCCCAATTCAAAAGTCACAAGGTATTGCGCGTGCCTGTACATTCATTGTTGTGAATCAGCACATGTGGCAGAATGCATTGATCATGGTTTATGAAACAATGCTGTTTGATATTCCATTCATTTTGGGTTTTTTATGGCACATGTGGTAAAATGCATTAATTGCAATTGTAAAACAGTGCATTTTAAAATTTTCCAATTCTCAATCATTTGTAAAGATGATAATACTTTTGCAAATTTTGAAATATGACTATTTTGTCTGTAATGTGTGCTCTCTCAACCATGGATTAATGGTTACCTCTTATTTTTACACATTGTTTTTCTAACTACCTTAGGGATATCTTGGCAAGATGAAATCTTGAAACGATTCTTGGTTATGAAATTATGGGCAATTGCTTAGGGGGTAAGTTACTTTTTGTGTTCGGTTTATATACATCAATATCTCACATTCTACTGCTCTTTGTCAATGTCAATGTCCGAATCATTTCATTTTGTATACAAGCATATCAAGTCTTCATCGTTTCATACTGCGGGTCTTCCTGTTAGTAACGGAACCAAACTTGAAGCCGCATTTCGTCTCGGCTTCGCTCCCCGATGACGACGTTGAGGGCAGGCGCGTTGGAGTGCGGTCCATTGTGCGGCTCACCTTTCCCCTGGGCGTGTTGTCCCATGATTCCTGAAGAGGGCGCTTCATAGAACTGAAATTAGGATAAAAAGTACATCAAACAAAACATTCATTGGTTTTTAATTTTAAAAAACAATTGTTTTACAATTTTGAGATTATTGCGATTAACCTGCTGAAAAACAATTACAAAATAAGAAAATATGTGATGTTTGAAATCATTTCTTCTAAGCTACATCCTCATATATATTTAAACATTTAGGAAGGTCAAATCTAAAAGAAAATAATTTGTATATTATTCTATGAAAGCTTTATCTAAAAATAATGACAAAGTTAGGTTTATGTTTTTTGGCCTATTAACTAAAATATTAACACAAATTAATGAATGCAAGTACAGTAGTCAACACGTAATTGGGTAGGCTTTTGAAAGGTATGTTTGTCCCCTTAAACAGGTGTACCAATCAAAATGGTGAAAATGTTCTTCAAAAACAGAGGAAATGTATGGTCTAATCCTATCCTATTAACATGTGTACCCATTTGAATGTTACCCTATTAAACGGAGACCACTGTATACATCAAATCAAACAGGTCACTTACTTCCTCGTTGACCTCTTTGGAGTGACGTTTGGCGTCTGTCCCCGCCCCTGCTCCTGCACCTGTCTCTGTTTGCTCGGTGCCCGCTTCACCGTGGTGACCGGCTGCCGGGGAGGGGGCGCAGCCATCCTACCCCTCCCACGCCCGCCGACATCATCGTCAGCCCCCGTGCAGCTGACACTATCGCCAACCGTGCTCCCGCTGGTGTCAAGGGGCCCAGCCCCGCCCACAACTGTCGAGACAGATGCGCTGTTGCCCTGGAGACACATTAGTTCGACGGTGCGGTCGCCGAGAGATGCGATGTAGACTGCCCCCGGCGTGATGGCAGGCCCCACGAAGCGGGGGTTCGGGAGGTCCAGGAATGTGCGTGGTCCTTGGCTGTATGGGGAGATTTAACCATTTATTTGTATCAGTTCAAGATATGATGAAATTCCTTTAACATTCATGTGAAAAAAAAGAACACAGGTTGAGTCAGACCATAGCAGATAAGTGAGATTATTTAGTTCTCATCTATATTCAAGAAACTTGTAGTTTTTTAGATGGGATGATAAATTTGTTATCATTGCAGCAGTAAAGCAAATGCAATTTATGTATTGTTACAATAAACCATATACCTTATGGAAAGCAATTAAATGTATCTAATGTGTCCTCTTTCTGTTACAATCAACCATATATTTGATGATTCCAAAATCAATATGGTGACCAACCTGACATTTTCTGGTGTCTGCTTGATCTCACAAACTTCCACAGAGTTGAAGTGAGCCATGTAGAGGTATGGCTGGCGGTAGGTGAAAGCCAGAGGGAGACGAGTCCACTTTAGGTCATCAGGTCGTGACCTCCGACCCTTGGAGTCAACAAAGATACCAAACTCTGCAAGGGAAATAACATGAGGAACAAAAATCAAAAATAAATTTTTGTTATAAAGTTGAAATTTGAGGCATGATTTGGCAACTAAAACTCCCAACTTATTTTGACCTAATGTGAGAAATAATTTCTATTCTGTTAATCTCATCTTAAACTAAGTTAATGAGAAATTAATGAGTTAAAAGGTAACATAATCTTCACCTTGAGGTCATCAAAATCATAGACATCAAAATATACATGTATTCATAACTTTATATAAATATCTACAATACCTAGACAAAAGTAACAAGATAATTGCACACAAAAAAAGTATCAAAACAAAATTTGAGTTGGTTACCATGGAAACACAGCAAGAACTCCTGTGGATCTCCATCAGGGGCGACCTGGATGGCAGCGATGGGGAAGCTGTCCATCTGAGAGGCTCCGTACACAGCAAACGCCAGGGACGTATCTGTCGACTCTAGGAATTCTGTCAACAATGAGACAAGAAAATATATCAAAATAATGTCAAAAATAATTAATGACGATGAGGATAAGCATATAAATGCTGGTACTCTATCAGTGCGAGCTGGATGGCAGAGATGGGAAAGATGTCCATTTGAGAGGCTCCATACACAGAGCTGCCAACAAAAAACAGAATGAAATTACCAAAAAAATGAATTTTATGAATTATTAAAAATTTAAACAAAGTACAAAAATCGCACATCGCTTACTACATACTGAAGTTTGCGCACAAAAATAGATGATCAATTTGACGAGAAGGTGAGAGATGGGAAAGCTGTCCATTTGAGAGGCCACAGCGAATGCCAGGGATGTAACATTATAACTTTTTGATTTTGTCATCATTAAAAAAAGAGAAGTGATGATGATGATGATGATGATGATGACGACGACGACGATGAAGATGATGATGAAGATGACAATGAGGATAAAGGTGATAATGACTTAAGAACAGTCACAAATTTCAGAATCACATGAAAGGGTTTTGGTCTTTGGTCTCAGTAGCTATGTGCATTGTTTGTCATCAAGCAGAGAGACATCAGCGAACTAATTTATGGAAAGCCACCATGCATATTTTAACACAACATTGACGTGGGAATGATGATGATAATGATGGTGATGACAATAATGATGACATTGATGATGATGATGACAATGATGACAGTCATGGTGAATAAAACAGTTCTGTTCTCTTTCCAATTAGTTTCAAATTTACAGAGGGCAGTCATTTTGGCTTCCTTCCACACTTTGACGTTTAAAATAAAATGAAAGGATTTGTGGTCATTTGAGTTGAGGAATCACATACTTTTAAATAGAAATAGATAGGAAACTAACCAATTGTAAGACTCACCGTCAATCTTGAAGTCCTTGAGTTCTATCTCGTAGAATCGGTCAGTCCCAGCCAGGATGCTGGACTCTGTGAACAACAGGCAGCTGGATGGCTCGGCTGTCTGAATCTCCTGTAATTAACAAAAACAAAATAATATAATATGAGATGTAATGAATCAACCGATCTCGATGAGAGAACCGATCTCGACTAGCACTTGTGCTAACTTTCGGTTCTCTTTAACAACAATTTTAACTTTTGCATAAATATAAAGTAATCGTTTACAGTTCATATTTCAATAATTTGTTTTTGATGTATCTTATAATGTACATACGATATTGTTTTTGTTGTTGTTAATAAACTTCAAACTTCAAACCCTACAGTATTTCTGAAAAGAGCTCAGTAGTTTGGATTTCCTATCAGACAAAATGATACAAAATAAGACGTAATGTAGCAATCCCAACAAATTAAAATTATTAAATTAAAACAGAGGAAACTGACTGGAAATATTGTAAAGGATTGAAAATGAGCAAAGAAAAATAGCAATGAGCAATGAAAATGGTTACATGGGAACGCCCCCCATTCAAGAGTCTTCGTGGCTCAATGGGTTGAGCACCGGTCTAGCGATCCAGAGGTCTCGGGTTCGATTCCCGGCGAAGCCTATTTTTCTTTGCTCATTTTCAATCAAATTAAATTGTTATAAACGTCATGAGTAAATATGGCTGACCTTTCTAACGCAGAACTTGGAGAGACCCTCACTGAACTTGAGGATGCTGATCTTGGTTGGCATGGCGGCGCACAGGTAGAACGAGTTGTCCACCTTACCAGCAGAAAACAAGTGACATGACTGCAAAGGGAGAAAACAAAATGTGATATGAGTTTACTCTTAGAAAGTAACCCAACATAAATTGTATGGCTCAATATTATCAGTGAAATTGGTGAGACCTTCACTTTACGCGAGTAGGCTAATCTTGGTTGGCATGGCAGTGCACAGATAGAACGAGTTGCCGACCTAGGGGTAGCAGTAAAAATACCAACAAAATATTGCAGGATAATAGCATGCTGAATCTCTACAACATAAGTCTCTATGGAACAAAGCCAACAATTAATATAGTATTATCTTTTGATAATAAGCAATATATAAGTTCAGAATGACAGAGAAGGGTTATAAACTTTTTAAAACTGACTCATAACCAGAATTTTTTTTTTTCTGACCCATACCAAAAAGACATATTACAGAGAAAAGATTTGAAGTCAAACTGATCAATTAACATAATATTTTCTTCTGACCCATACCAAGAAGACATATCACAGAGAAAAAGGTTTGCAACATTGATAAAATACTCACATGAATGTTCTCAATGTTGATGTAGTCAATGTCCACATCGGTGATACTGGCCTGGCTGCACATTGTTCTAAGATGCTTTAGATCCACGATACACAGGTTTCTCTCGGGCCCTGCAAAATAATAGAAATCATGATAATAATTTTGTAGTCCTTGAATATTATCATAGCAACAGAAGAAGATACTTTAGGGTAACATCACTTTGATTATTCGAGAGTTGTCTCTCTGAAAAGGAAGTTATCATCATGCACATTTTGGTCAGTACGATAACTAATTCATATATGATAATTTGTATTCATCCAGTATCAGGGCAATCATTATCAGATAATCTTTATAAGCTGCATTTATTATCAACCATGTCACTGGCTAAAAATTCAAAGATGTACAACTCCCTTGGGAGCTTTCTAGACACAAGCTGACACTGCTGCCTGACTGATTATGGTTCTTAGAAGCTTCAGATCTACAATACACAGGGTTCTCTCTGGGCCTGCAAAATTATAGAAATCATGATTATAATTTTGCAGTCCATGAAGATTCTCATATTACAGATTACCAAAGAAGATGTTTTATGCGACACTATAATGTTTATTCTTTGACAAGGTGTGGCTCTTTAATAAATGGTCCTTTCTATTAATACACATTTCATTTATCAATTTAGTATTTTCGGGAGAATAATTAATTTCTGAATTTGTTACACATGAAAAGTGCACACCACTTTCAGTCCATATCCATATACTGTGTCTATAATCATCCCTTGCACAATAGTTTGGTGCAAATCAGTCAATCAGTTCTTGAGATAACATTATCACGAGAACGGGACGTACAGACGTCTAGACGGACGGACTACCCAAAAACAAAATGCCTCCAGCCACTTCTTTGCAGAGGCATACAAATATTGAAGATCCGGATGCTTACCTATGATCATGACGGCCAGACTGAGCTGGGAGATGATCTGCATCTGGAAGACGCTGCTCACCCCTCCTATCTGTGCCAATGGTTTCTTCCTGTCCATCAGCAGCATAACGTAGAGTCCCTCCTCTGCTCCGATCAGAAGTAACTATTATGAATAAATGGGGTATAAAACGGGTGTCAAATAGTAATGATTTAAATACTTGTCATTATCATAATATATTGAAGCTTACAATCATCTCAGAATTAAAATCACACAAACATCACGATCCCCCTGACAGAAAGTATACACAACATTTCCATCATTGCTAATAAGCAGAGTGCAGTTGATGTCCTGCATATTTTCCTGGTCAAGATTCATCAGTGTGTTGCAGATCAGCTTGGCCTGTTCACAAACATTCCTTCAAGTCTACCAATACTAATTGACTCTAATGACCATCTCAGAACTTGAATCACAAAATCATTACTATCCCCTGATGGATACAAAACTTAAATTTTGACTGATGAGGAGAGTATAGTTGATGTCCAGTCTATTTCCTGGCCAAGTTTCAGCAGTGTGTTTCCGATCAGCTAGGCCTGGTCAGGAACCATTCCTTCTAGTATGACATTATTGACTCAAAATGGTATAATTATCTCAGAACTAAAACTACAAAATCATCACAATCCTCTAGATGGATACACAACTCACGTCATCACTGATAAGCAGAGTGCAGTTGATATCCAGCCTATTTTCCTGGCTGAGTTTCAGCAGTGTGTTGCCGATCAGTCTAGCCTGGTCCCGAACCGCGCCATCGGGTCCAACGTTGCGAGCTCTGATGCTCGCCACCTCTAGGCCAACCTGGCAACAAAACAAAAAATGATAAAACAACATTAATTACTCATATCTATGTGTGTTTCCCCACAAACCATTAACTTATTAATACAACCTTTGAAAAAAATATATTTTAACAGCAGAAATATTTTGGGGGACAAAGTGGCGACTGGGGGATAGACACTCACCATCCATTTTGGAAAGAGTTAAACACTATCTAAACAATTTTCCTTTACATATTTTGGACGAAATAATAATCATTTGCCATCTATCTTGGTGTACTATTTATAGAGGCAATATTATTATCCTTGGTCATCATGTAAACCAACACAATTATCTTGTGCACCATCTCAACTCGCTGGAGAGCATACAAGCTACTTACCATCCATTGCTGCTTGTCCTGGAAGCTCGGTGCCATCAGGTAGAGCGTCTTGGTGTCCGGCCAGCAAGTGGTCACTGGTCGAGACTCAAGTTGGGATGAAACAGCCAAGGACAATCATCCTCAAACATTCAGATTAGCTTTAATGAAAGTCTTTAGGAAATAGCATGACTTACCATCCATTGCTGTTTGTCCTGGAAGCTTGGTGCCATCAGGTAGAGCGTCTTGGTATCCGGCCAGCAAGTGGTCACTGGTCGAGACTCCAACCGGAACACAAAGGGCAGGTCACTGGACGCTGTGTTGGGCAACTCGGCTGCAGAGACTCCCGCATGAACGGTCACCAGGGCATCATCTGGACACAGGTCATAATCCAAGTAGGGTGTGCCAGATCCTGGATAGTAAAATGGGAATGATACAAATAGATTAATGCTAACAATGGTTATTGAATGTATCAATATTAATGTTAGTATTACAGTGCTGAATAAGTACTACAACCACAGTCATCATTCAAGCACACAGAGTGCACTTTTCCCATCCACTTCCATGGAGTATTCCAGTTAGGCACAGGATGGTATAATGAAACAACATACATTCTAATCATTTGGGAATAAACCACAACCATGGGGTAATTCCTTTTTGCATTACTTTGAAGCCCAAATGTTTAGCAACGTTTAAATGGAATAATCATCTCAAAGCCAAGTTATGAATATTGCATTTACTTACTTAAAGCTGCACATGCCTAAGGGGTATAGACGGGGTTAACATAAAAGTGATACTTTGGCCACAGTTATTCAGTTAACTTTTTCCAAGCCCTGGCATTCCAGTGGTTGCAATTTCCTTACTTTGTTACACTTTTCTTGTGTATTTGATTTGCCAAATCAATAATAATAATAATAATTAAAATAAAACATACCTGTTGAATTCTCCTTGTCATACAGGCACAACCTTCTTCCTTCCATCTGCACCCACTTCTTCTCCCAGCCTTGCTTGTTGACCCTAAAAAGAAACAATGAAAGCATAAAACATAATTAAATGATTAAATACCAATCAGACACGCAGCACATATTCTTGTTACACACATCGGTAGGGGATATGAATTTGGTAAATATCCATGAGGAAATGTTGACATAACGTTTCATTACCATTAAGTCTACCTTATTTGTGGCCACCACCTTATGACCACACTCTCTTTTGTAGCCTTTCTTCTGTGCCCCAACCCCTCTTCTTTCAAATGTACGTGTTTACAAAAAATGTGCAAGGGCCTGAAACAAGCATTCATTGATTTGTTTTCATTGATTCATTGATTCTTTGCCCTGTCCGTCTACCTGCAATGAAGATTCTATGAGGATCAAATGCCAGCTCCTTTGGTAAAATATTGATATTAAACTTGTAATTCGTACATAATTATTCATTTTTAAATTATGCTTAATTCATTTTAATTGAAATATCAATATGATTAGAATAGTCTTGCTCTCATATAATAATGATTTCACAATAGGTATTCAGCTGATAGGTATAAATGATAAATATATTATAATTAATTAATTGCTTGGTGATTAATAACTTAGAACAGTTTTAATTATGAATTATTTTATATTACCTATATAGTTATGAATTGCTGTATACAATTCATTGTTGTAAATGTGGTTGATTAGCAATTATGCACAATGATCTGATATTTGTTCTTTGTGTAGTGTAGCTTTGTTTATTTTATAGTGATTTACTTATGTAAATTTTGTACTTAACATTAATGTTCCAATTCATTCAAATTCGAATGTAACAATTGCTATATTGTATTGTTTATACTATGTATGTTTTGATGTTCAATGTACACTGATCCTTTCAGCACTGCTGCTGATCAGTTTGAAATGTATACCAAATAAATAAAATTAAAAAAAATAAAATAAAAAATTAATAAATAAATAAATAAATAAATAAATAAAAAAATAAAAATAAATAAATAAATAAATAAAAATAAATATGCTTAACGTTTTATTTGATTTGATTATATATGATTACGATGTACAATATTCAAAATAAATATTAAATTACCATTAAATATTAAATATTTTTGTCAATTCTTCTATTGTATTATTAATTTCAAGATGTATTATTAATCTGTAATATGAATGTGTATATATATTTATTTTATATTGTATATATTGAACTGGTTATCATTGGCAATAAACAAATTTAATTTCATTTCAAATGTACCTTGGGGTCTTCATCCAGCCCTGCAGCTGGCAGCAGCTCAGGTTGCTGTTGCCAGACATCGCAGACTCCTGGCCAAACGAAGTCACCGACGATGCTGCGGACGAAACCGTAGACGATGCAGATGAGATGGACCTTGGGGTGCTGGAGGGGGAAGGACCTTCCAACGCCTGCTTGAAGTGTCTCATGAACTGGAAGGGCAGGCCACAGGTGTGGGGTAGGCAGGGGGCGCACTTGGGGTGGCAGATGAGGTGACATTCTAGATATACGGAAACAAAATAGCAAAGTGCTTAGGCCGACTGTGAACCAATTTCATTGCATTAATTGACTCTTTTTGTGGAAAATTGATGTACCATTCCAATAATCAGGTGCAATGTTCAAACATTGACATTTGGCCCTGTCGCATAAAGTGCGTGGTATATGCCCAGGCAGAGAACTTGGTACCCCTCATGCTCAGGCCAAGTGTTAAACGCTTCACAACTTCTTCATTCTAGTTGTGATGAATTGAGAAACTTGACTAGACACATTACCCACAAAACGAGAGCATGTGGCTTAATTCAATTTTACAAACACCACGACATTTAGCCACCTGGCATCCTAAGTGAATGGTATCTGCAAAGGTATATAACACTTGGTGCCCCTCATACTGAGACTGACTGGGAATCAACATATTTCACTCATTTGTCAGCAATCAAGATATTACTCTTTAGACCTACAACTCATGAACAGTAACATACCTTGGCATTTGGCCACCTGTCATCCAAAGTGGATATTGTCAGCGCAGGCAGAGTGCCTTTCCCGGTTCCCAACGCCTTTTTTGTAGCATATGTCACCAAGATATTTATAATCAAGACTAGACTTAATACCCATATACACACATACCTTGGCACTTAGCCACCTGTCGTCCAAAGTGGATGGTATCGGCACATGCCGAGCACTTGGTGCCCCTCATGCTGAGGCCGACCGTGAAGCGATGCGGGATGTTGTGCTTCATGCGTTCCTTGAGTCGCTTCATCGTGCCCTTCCCGGTCCCCAGCGTCTTGTTGTAGCGCTTCTCGCCGGGCGTGGGCAGGATCAGGCTGGAGGCTGGGCTTGACCGGTTGCCGGGCGACTGGACGATGGCCGAGATGAGGTTGGCGCTGGCCGTCTGGGTGAAGTTGGGGGTGGACGGGGTGGATGGGCACGGCAGCTCGGGCAGGGTCAGGGTCGAGCCTGCATCCGAGGCTGATGAAATGGCTGGAAAAGGAGCATATAAAATATAGTAAATCATAATGAATATATTTAAATAAGAGATAAATATCTTTGAATAAGAATATTGCATTGGTAGTCTAGTGACACTGAGGGTTAACAGTTTAGGCAGGGTCGGGGCATTACAATGAGAATCAGAAGTACATTAAATAGCAGGAAATGTTGTTCGCATATCTTTTATTTCATTCATACTTTGCATTTCTTTCCAGCAGTTTATTGCACTACACATACTGCTTTAATATTAACTTGTGTTGTAGTTAAGGTATAATATTTTTAACTCTGCTGTACAAAGTATTTCAGGAGAAATAGGAAAGTGGTCTCCTTAGTTCTACTGGTGGTATACTGAATATACCACAGCACTAGCCCCAAACTAACTTACCTCTGATTTTTGCAGCTTGTAGATCTGATCTGGCTTGATCCAGGGATTTCTGTAGCTCCCATGCACGGCTCCTCTCAGCATCCAGCTTCTGCTGCAAGTCTTTCACCTGATGGAGGAAAACATTAGAAACATGATACAGAATAACAGCAAGTACAAGTACAGAAGAGGACAACTAGGAGAACAAAGGAGAGGGGAATATCATTCTGAAATAACGGGGAACACACACTGGCTTGATCCAGGGCTTCTGTAGCTCCCATGCACGGCTCCTCTCAGCATCCAGCTTTGGCTGCAAGTCTTTCACCCGAGTGGGACACAAATATAGGTACAAAAATGCTCATACTTTGATTTCTCAGAAAAGGTATCATTATCTCATGAAAAATAGAGTCAACGATTTCTACACCACCTTTTCAAATTTAGGAATTTATATGATAATAAGCACTGTCAACACAGAAACAAACTCATATATTGCTGATGATGCAAATGCTGCAAGACATAGTTTCTAACCTGGTGAGCAGATTTTTATCTAAGGCCCACTCTCCTGCCAAAATTACCTTGTGCACACAATTCCTACCGACACTCTAACCTACATGCATCATTCATAGTCATAAAATAATGCTAGCTACTTATATAGGGCACATTTAGTCTTGTGATGTTTGCGATGTATCATCGTTTTCACCATTGATCATCGGATGCACACTGTAACGAATCCAGCAAATACAGTGCACATTATCCACTGCCATGGGACTATTCCAGCCAGGCACCTTCCGTGTTATCATTTCTTCACCTGGGTCAAGGGCAGCAAGTTGTATACTAACCTGCATGGATACACTGACACCGGCGATCCCCGATGGTCGGTCCCAGGTGGACGGCTGGGGCGTCTTGCTAAACAGACGACCCTTTTTCTTCTTGGGTGGAGCTTCCACCTTGGCTTGAAGGAAGTCGATCAGCTTGGTTTGCTGGGAGGAGATCCCCTCAAACTTTACCTTCTCGTGACTGTGATGCACCTATGGTTACAAAAAGTGTAGATTTAGTGTTGATTATTAAATATCTTTTACACTATTAAGTATACATTTTCTTTGGTAAAAAAGCTTCTGACAACCTTTGCCTGAAGGAAGTTGAACAGCTTGGTCTGTTGGAAATTTCACCTTCTCGTGATTGTGATGTGCTTGTGGATGATGAATGGTACAGATTACAATACACAATTATGAAATGTTTACTTCTTTGTATTCTTTGGTGGGGCCTCCCAGGTGGATTATGGTTGGGGCGTCTTGCTTAACAGGCAACCCTTTTTCTTCTTGGGTGAGGCCTCAACTTTGGCTTGAAGGAAGTCAATCAGCTTGGTTTGCTGCGAAGAGATCCCTTCAAATTTCTCCTTCTCATGATTGTGAAGGACCTGTGGATAAATAAGTATGAAACATTGTAATAAAATGTTTGTTTTGTACTGTTCATTATTTGTTCTTTGGTGGAAGCCTCAATCTTCGCTTGAAGACAGTCGATCAGTTTGGTTTACTTGGATGAGATCCCCTCAAACTTCACCTTCTCATGATTTTGATGTACCTGTCCATAAATAATTGTAAATTTGACATTATTACTTGGAAGTGTTTTTTTTTTTACTATTCAAAGAGTTCATATGTAAACAACTGATAAGCCTTTTTTTATATTTTTTTTAGATTCCATCATATAATGCTAAATATCTTCTTTTAGACGGTATCTGACTGATTATTTATCAACATGTAGTTTTGTCCACATGCAGTAAAAACATTATGAAACAAAGATGTTAGTCCCACCTGTAGACTTTCGAGTTGGTTCTCGACATCATGCTTCTCTTCCTTGATATTCTCCCCCTTCGATATAGCCTCCTCCAGGCACTGCGTCAGCTGGAAGTTGATGCTCTTACTCTCTTTCAGTTTCTCATCAAGCTCCTCCATCTGCAAAGAAACAAAACATGAAAGTGATTTCAAATACTATAAATATGATCCTAAAATGCCATTTGATAACAGCATTATGGTCATAGCGGGAATAAAATCATCCTAATCCGTACTAATCTTAATCCTCATTCTCTCTGACACAGCCTCCTCCAGGCATGATGCTCTTACTTTCTTTCAGTTTCTCATCCAGCTCCTCCAACTAAACATTAAAACAAAATGTACCAATATCAGATCATAATTGTTACCTCTTTAGAAACTTTAAAAATATCATTCTAAAATGTTTGTTTTTCTTCAACTGTTTATCCTTGTAATTTAGAGACAGAGAATTAGGAAAATAGTCAACTATTGTGAAAAGGGGAAGAAACCAAAAGTGACATAGCATTGTTGAATTAAAATTCTTTTCAATCTTTAACTACAAACATAACTTTTTTAGCTTTTTTAGTAGAGGAAGATACATTAAATTGAAGAAAAAGAAGATGCACTTCCTATACATAAATGTGATAAAACAAAATGTTAGAGGGATAATAATATGAATTTCTCTTACAAATTACTTATGTTATGTTGAATTATAATACTTTTCAATCTTTACTACAAACATAACTTTGTTAGCTGTGCGGTAGAGGAAGATACATTAAATTGAAGAAAAAAAAGATGCACTTCCTATACATAAATGTGATTAAAACAAAATGGTAGAGGAATAATAATATGAATTTCTCTTACAAATTACACATGTTCTATGAAACTGTGGAAAACAACAAAAGTCTAAGGATTGAATCTCTCACCTCTTTGTCCAGTTTGATGTTATCCTCCTGTTCATCACTGTATTTCTGCTGCAGCTCTTTGACTGCAACTTCCAGTAGAGCCTTGTTCTTCTCTATCTCATCCAGCTGGTGTATTATGAAGATAAAAAGAAATATAAGTAACCATAAAACATAAATATTGATAACCTGTCAGTATACAGGAATGAAAATCAAAATCAAAATTACTGAATAATAAATCAATCTCTTCAGTCATATAAACATGTTCAGGGGCTGTTTGATTTGTTAGAGTTTGATGTTATCCTCCTGTTCGTCGCTGTATTTCTGCTGCAGCTCTTTGACTGCGACCTCCAGTATAGCTTTGTTCTTCTCTATCTCATCCAGCTGGTGTATTATGAAGATAAAGGGGGAAAATAACGATTGAATATGAACATAAATAACTTTAAAAGTGAAAGTTCTATTCAATGAGTTGAACAAACACTCCAGTTATATTTTACATGTTCAGGACTGCTTTTTTTTAACAATTAAATAATAACTTATTAGAATAAAGAACTATAAAATAAATAATTATTACCAGCGCTCATCATTACCTTTAACCATGAAACAACCACTTGAATGCATATGATGAAGTTAGGAACTTACATTCTCCATGAGCTCGTTGATGCGTTGGCTCTGCTCATTAAACTGTTTGTGCCACGAATCCAGCTCATTGTTGTGTGTCTTGTCCTTGGATTCAATCGTCTCTGTCAACTCTGAAATCTTCTGCTCAGCTCGGGATCTAGACAATTGAATGAACAAAATACGACAGATTACAAAAAAAAGTGTTGTCTCTGCTAGTAAAACTGGTTGGTTCTTTCACTCTACTGCTGTGTATGCCACAAATCAAGCTCACTGTTGTGTGTCTTGTCCTTGGATTCAATCGTCTCTGTCAACTCTGAAATCTTCTGCTCAGCTCGGGATCTACACAAAAATACAGAATCACAAAATCACAAAATGCATTTTGAATAAAGAATACCGAGTTTGGGATCTAAAAAGAAGAAAAATGGTGGATGAAAAATACATACAAAATATATAGACACAACTTTGTCACTAACAGACTCAGCAATCTCAGAACCTAGAACATCTGAATAAGGAAATGAAATCTAGGCTTTCTCCTAGCTTTTGGCGACACCTCGCAGTCACCCGTCTTTCTCTTGAAGCTCTACTCTCTTCTTCTTCTGGTTAATCTGCCTCCTTCAATCCTGAAGATTCTTGCAGATACTGTGTGTGTGTATGCACTGGGTGCGCAAGTGCTTATTTACAAAGTGCAAGTAAAAGTCTAGTCTGGTATTTACTTCATTCCTTCCGTCAGGTGGCGCGGAAGGCCTCTACAGATGGCGCCAGGACAACCTCTAAGGGAAGGGCATTCCACTGACGAGCTGTTCGAGGGATGTACGACTGCTGATGTTGATCAGTTCTCTCACTGTTTCCCTCCCCTGACGGCACTCTTCTAGCCTCAACTCCAGATACTTCCTATTAAATCATCCTGAATCTGCCAATAAAGTATTCTATTTCTATTTCTTACCCTGCTTGCTGGGTGCCTTCCAGCATTTTGGAGACATCACACAGCTTTGCGTCTTTCTCTTGAAGCTCTTCTCTCGCTGCATCCCTAGCCTGACGACACTCCATTAGCCTCTTCTCCAGTCAACCCATAATAATCTCTAGGTTTTAAATCATCATAAATCTTTGCCAATAAAGTATTCTATTTCTTACCCTGCTTGCTGGGTGTCTTCTACCATTTTGGAGACATCCTGCAGCCTCGCTTCTTTCTCTTGAAGCTCTTCTCTCGCTGCGTCCCTAGCCTGACGACACTCCTCTAGCCTTGTCTCCAGCCGTTCTGTAATTGTCTCCAGGTCTATGATCTGCTCCTCCAGCATGGTGCAAGTTGTCTTAAGCATGTTGATGTTCTGATGTTTTTAGAAAAAATAAAGAATTTGAAACATGTTGTGAGGTTACGATACCGTTCTGCGATGCAGATGAAAATATAGCTCAATTCCTAGTCCTTAACATGATGTCCTTTATTTAACAAAACATTCCAAGTTATAAATCAATGCAAACATTTAAAGTAGTGCATTTGTTACAAATTGATTAAAAACAGTTTCTCTTCAAATGGTAGATGAAAAAATATTCTTCAAAGACCAAAAAAATTAGATATTTTCAACAATTACTCTACTTTGTAACACACTGACACAGTTGACACAAATACTCTCAAAAACAGGTTCAAAGTAAAATACTACATTCTGATTCAAACAAATCCGATTGATTTTTGTCAATATTGGCTTGTATTTCTTAAGAGCAAGAATATACACACAAGTAAGCATTTAATAAAATCAAAATTTTAATTAAGGGGACTGCACATTGTGGACTAAGCAACTCACCAGCTCATTCTGTCCGAGTTTGTTGTGGTCGTCAGCCAGCGATGCATCCAGCTGCTGTACCTGGGTGACCAGTCGTCCCTTGTCCATGGCAAATGCCTCGCAGCGGTCAACCAGATCTTGGCGCTCTCTGGTCAGCGCGGTGCATTGCTCCGTCTTCTCTCTTAGCTGCGTCTCCATGGACGTCATTCGGGTGGAGCGCTCACGCAGGACTTTGACCTCCTCCTCTAGCAATTTCTTCTCGCCCTAGAGAAAACAATAAGGATGAAAATTATGAAAGAAATTCTTTCAAATGATATATAATCCAACCTGTTAATAGTAACCAACTAGTGGAAACAAGTGGACACTGTACGCAGGTGACCTCTATATGCCTCATTAATATGCAGGTTACGTAGCACTGTTTTTCTCTGGAAATGGGTCAATTTTGATGGCCACTATATACTGGTGGCCAATAAAAAAAGTTTTGACTTTATATATTTCTGTAATCCAACTATTTCCTTAATCCATTGCTCAGTCATCTCTGTTTTCAAATGCACCACCATGGAAGTCATTCAGGTTTAACATCCATCACGCTCCTTTTCCTCTATCACACAATCCTTGATCAAAGGATGATTTCAATGTATGTAAAACATGGAGAAAAGCTTATCACAATTACATATTCAAGAAAATATAAGATTCCTGGTCAGTATGGCACATTGCTCAATTGTTTTGGATCCATACTCTCTGTCATCTCCTAGTATAACTTCTTTTCTCTAAAGTCAAATTTGAAAAGAACAAAGAGGTTTGACTGGGGGATATTAAGCCCCCAAAATACCAAAAAGAGCCCCTATAATTTATCAGCTTAGAGTTCTATGTTAATCGAATTACAGAGTGCTATTTTCATGCAGGCAAGCTTGAAAAGTAAACAAATAAAAAATATATCTGTGTGCGACCAATGCCATGAAGAACCAACACAAAGTAAAACAAATTTATTATGAATTATCATACCATAATACAGGTGTCATTTGTATGAAGCACCTCTTGACCCCTGGGAAAGGCACCTTTCCTGGGGGTCAAGAGGTGCGTCATACAAATGACACCTGCATAAGACAGGCATGCACATTATTTGCCTTCTTCTACACTTTTTGTTTTCTCCTAATCATTAAATAAAATAACATAGAAAAAGGAGGCAACAGAAACATCTATGAATTAACAATATCTGACCGACCATAGACCAACTTTGTAATTTATTATAGCGTCATGCTTTATTTTAAAAGAAGAACCTGAGTATCCAGCTATTTAGTAGTAATTTAGTAGTAATTTTAAGAAAAACTTATATCGTCTTTATATCATGGTTCATTTTAAACTAATTTATTTCTGATAGTATACAACTAACTAATGTGCTTTTTTTTTTAATAGTCAGCTAATACAACGCTCGAAATTGGCGTAGGCCCGATGGCCCGGGGCCAGTAAAAGTGGCGGTCGGGCCAGTAAAAACATGAAAATGCCAAAGTTTGGTGGCCCGATCGAGCCACCAAATGTTTAAACCATAAGAAGACAACATCAAGGAATACGAATCTCAAGTTTGACACCTCTTAAAAACACTTTAATTGTGATTTAAATATTTGCAAGAAATGAAAAGGACGGACATAAAAAGTCGCAAGCGCACTTGCACTAGTTGAATTAATCCTTATTTGTGCCTACAAATATGTGCTATTTCCTCATATGAACACTCTCCCTTGAATTATCTACTTCTTGCATGATAAATCATGGTAAAATTAAACAACTTCCAGAGGTGTGTAATGACTAAAAGTAAAAGCATATGCTTATGCTGTTTTCTTAATTTCCCACACACCCCCTGGAAGCCTTTGCAACATGTAGAATATAAACATAGAACAACCAATCCACAGAGGGAGTATGTGTGCATACTAAGACCTATCAAAACACATGTCTAACTTTTCACATTCATTCATATTGCAAAGTGCAGTGTGCTTGCCTTTGCGATACCGTCAATAAAGGGGAATAATTTCATCTTTCGGATCATTATTCATATTTTTGAAGGTATTAGAAAGAATCATTTTTACAAGGTAGAGACTTGTGACTACTTGGAATTATTTTAGCTTGTAAAATAACAAAGATTTAAGTGATTTCATTTCCCGATTTGAAAAGTTCTTAGCTATGCTCAGTCCCATGTGTGTTTTTTTGTGTTGGAGATTTTATGGACCATAAAATAACAAAATCGTACATGGAAAAGAGCTTAGTTTCATCAGTTGATGACTCTTAGATGAAACTGCTCGATTCTAGGTTTTGTTTTGTTTATTCAGTGATGGATTTCTTTAATGATGGTGGTAATTTTAACACATAACTTCCATAATTTACCAATTAATGACCAAGTAGTCATGACCATTGTTTTTCTTTGTTTGTAAATTTTATTTTCGGGCCACCAGAAAAAAAGATAATTTCGAGCATTGGAATACAGTAACAAATGAGGCTAAACATTGCCCAGTACCCTGAAACTATGAATATGGTTATTGTTTTAATTTTACTTTTGTTTTTCCTTATTTTTTTCGGGCCAGTAGATTTTGGTTTCGGGCCACCAAAATTGGAAAAATACTAATTTTACTGGCCCGACCGGGCCACCAGCAAAAAAAGTTAATTTCGAGGGTTGGCTAATATATATATAAATATAAATATATATAATAACGAGGTGGTACAGAAATGCCTGTTTTCCCAAGTGATAGCCAAGTGAAATAATAAATTCTGTAGTATACCGCCAAGGTTATGGACTAAATCATAAGTTGTATTATATCACTCATTAACTATAGCATTTAATCTAACTCAGACAAACTCAGACAAATACAAACTGCATTTTGTGGCTATAAAAATTAATATGCATAACTGACTGAGCATCAACGTGCTAGCATGTTGGGCATAGTACATCTACGAACGTGATTATTGGCTTCACTGGCATTATAGTATATATTTGCTTACTTATCCAGCCATGTCAGGTGACCGTCTTTGTTTAAGTCATTTTAAAGTAAGTCAAAATCAACTGAGAAAATGTGTAGATTTATAACTTATATAAGAAGAGAAACATAGAACAAATATAGATGGTCAGTTTAAATGTACAAACTAAAAATACTGGTGCAAAATTTGAGTTTCTTTTAAAAATCATATAACCGTTTTCATGCAACGTACACAACGGTTTTACTAACAAAATTATAAGCATAACAAACAAATAATAATGCCTCGCGCCACTTTGTTGCGGAGGCATTCAAAAAATAAAAATGAAAGAAAGCAAAATATCTCCTTTAATATATATTTTTCATGGGGAAAGGGGTAAAGCAAAATATGTCAACAAAATAAGTATCATGCAAATAGCAACAACATGCAGCAGAATCGACATGAACTGCTAATCTATACACAGGGATACCAGTTGGTTTCTCCAGATGAGCCTGAAAAGAGACCCAGACGTGTTGAAGCCTGATAAAGCCTGATATGGAAAGGTGTCAGGGCCTGAAATCAGGCTATAGCCTGAAAACTGGTATCCATGTATTTACAATATTTAACATAGATCTGCAACTTACCAACAACACAATAATGAAACAAGAACATACAAATCAAAATATAATTATTTGAACTACTTTCTTGAATCTTGCATAATGCAAAGTATACTAACATGCACAATTGTGGGTAGCTGCTATTAAAGATTATACTGGTTATACACATTACCTGCTGTTGGTTTTCCATCAATTTCTTTCTCCCCTAGTAATGATTATCAAAAGCAAAATAATGACAAATACAATTACAACAAATCACAAAACAGTTTTCAAATGGATCTTGTGTCATGCACAAACGTGTACATAATCGCTGGTACATTTTACTCGCACACTCTACCTGTACATGTTAATAACGTATAGATTCTTATAAACTACTGTATATAATCACGGTGAATGCAACCTATACATTGGAATGTGCCAAATGGAATGCAAAGTTCTTGGTAATCCAAGTTCAAATCCTTGCCTCCAATAACCCTCATCCATGCAAACACATTAATTTCTTAAGGGGTTCCTCAAGTAGAACGATTCCCGCTAGACCCCAAAATATTGTGGTTTACCATACTGTAGTTACCTCATTTTTCATTGTGATGTATGGAAATCAGCATGTCAAAGTGTATAAACGTATAAATCATTACCTATTTGTTTTTGGCAGATGTCTTCAGAAAAGACTAAACCCTCATGAAGGGTCTTCAGACATCCCTGGTTCCATTCCCTGCTAAGCCCAATTTTCTTTGATTATTTTGTTTCTTTATGTGTGGATTTGAATACATTTTTTGATTGAAAGACAGTTATTATATAGGTATTGTTTGGTCTATATAATGCAGACTTTCAGACGTGCACACCTCCCGTCTCCCTGACCTCTTGTATCCTGGACTTTGTGTCAATTAGGCAGTACGTAGCTAAGCCTGTTTTTCCTATCTACTTAAAATGTTTTGATTCAGGTTATTTGTTTTTGTGTCTTAATGTACTCTGTCATTTTAGCCTCTGAGGAAGATTCTGCTAGGATTTAAAATGTAGGCCCTATATTGACTCTCATTTCATTACACAGGTGTTATTATAGTAGATTAGCAGTTTTCAGCAGTATTTTGCATCTTTCTTTGTCTTACCTCCAGATTGTCTAGCCTCGTTGCAGCGTTCTCTATCTCCTCCTGTAGTCTGGTCTGCAGACCCCTCACTTGCTGCTTGAGCTCAGCCTCGCTCTCCTCCACCTGCCGAGAACACACCTCAAACCTCTCGCATCGGGTCTGGGCCTCCCTCAACTGGTCCCTTAGGCTGAACAGCTCTTCCTCATATTTGTCTGCCACCTGAAAATGAAAATGAGAAACACACAAAGATAAGTACATGTGGGACTGGAATATGAGAAGTAATCCTACTACAGGGCTCGACACTCGCACTGGCCCGCTGGCCAGTTTTCAACCCGATATTGACAACAATTTTTAAAAACTTCCATTTCCTTCCATGCCATACTTCATCTATAATAATAGGTTTGATCAGGAAAGAATGATATTTTGAAAAGGAAAAAGTTTACTCAAGAAATTAAATTTTCGGGCCAGTAAATTTTACTTTCGGGCCACCAGAAAAGGGGGAAGAAATTATTTTACTGGCCTGACCGGGCCACTGACCAAAAAGGTAAGTGTGGAGCCTTGCCTACTAGATTTGATAAGAACAGACCTCAAACCTCTCACAGCGCGAAATAGCCTCACTCAACTGAACCCTTAGACTAAAGAGATCTTTGTCAGCCACCTATTGTTGGAAACATTAACATGCACGGATAAGTTCATGTGGGACTGCAAATGTACAGGTGGGTACATGTGGGGCTGGAATATGTAATGAAATTAAACCTTATGGGAGCAGAGAGACTGGTTTATGACATGAATTTAAACCAGATGTTTTCGGACCTATTCTTTTTCATCATACCTTGGTTGGTCTGGTCTGCATTTCTTTGGTCTGGTCTGTGAGACTGTTCTAGGACCTCTCTGGGCCTGCTTGAGCAAAAAACCCAGCCCACCAACTTGGGTTTCATTATTGTAAATAGAAATTTTAAAAAATATATTCCTAGATAGATAACACTGACTGTCGTTATCATCATACCTTGTCTAATCTGGTCTGCATTTCCTTGGTCTGGTCTGTGAGACTGTTCTTGGACCTCTGAGTCTGCTTGAGCTCAAACTCCAGCCTCCCGACCTGGGTCTGCAGGTAGAGCCGGTCCTGGTTCAGGTCCGAGAACTTCTCATTATCCATCCGCCTAAGAAAATAAAATGGAAATCATCAATCATAGTATACTTGGTTCATTATAATCAGCTTACTTTATCATTTTCAGATTGACAGCAATAGAAAACAACACAAAATAATTTACATTTAGGTCAATTTGTATAGGTAGCCTGAGTGTACAATTGAGATGTTTACAAGACAAAATATTGAGAGGAGATTCATCTACATTGTAGTTTCTAATCTTCTTGGGGTATGGATGTGTTTGTGTTCACATTTTTCTCAGTCATCTTTCTTTAAGAAAGTACCTACATAAGACCTATCATTACAATGGACATATTGCAATGCGATTCACTTGGTTACAAAATCTACAACGTATAACTCATTTTAAATGTTGATGGTCAACTCACACGTGCTCCTTCTGTTCTTGCTGTGCGGTGGAGTATCTCTTCTCCACCACCTTGTCCAGTTGTGACTGCAGGTGCTTCACTTGGGTCTCCAACTCACAGATTTGCTGCACAAAACAACAGAGAACAAAGAAATTAAAGGGGTAGTTCAGTTTTGGTAGAGAGGGCGCTGCACAACAGTTTTTTTTTGTGAGGTAATGAAAAACTGAGTGTCGAATTTGAAAGAACATGCAATTTTAATGGCAGAATAAATTTTATTTGGTCAAAATCGGTTCAGAAATGGCTGAAATATCAATAAATATATCCGATCGTAATAAATCTGGGCCCCAGATTTATTTAATGATTTTTTTAAAAGTTAAAAAGATGCTTACACTCTTTCAAAAATGTTCAAAAGCGGTTTTTAAATAGTTGTTGATGATCTCTCTATTGAATCATTATTTCAACAAAACATCACATGCATAATTTTATGTCACTAAATAATAGCCTTTTATTATTTATAATCAGAAAACTCCAATTTAGAATCTTGTTACCAAGATATGACAAACAATTTATAATGATAGGGGGTCATAATTTTTACCTCATGTTGTTCCGCAATCTTTTTGAGATTATGACTCTCACAATCGGCCTGCAGCGTTGAAACCTTGTCCAGCGTACGTCTGTCTCTCTTCACCGATGAACGCATCTGCTTCATTTCCTGAAACGGGATACAATACCAACTACAATAAACATGGTTTCATTAAACCAGGGATGCCATTTATCTACAAGTGGAGGGCCTGAAAATTTAGTCATGACATTTAATTTGTGTGGATAATAACTCAAATGAGCCTGAAATTATAGGTTAACAGGGCCTGAATTCAGGCTTTTGCCTGAAATTTGGTATCCCTGATTAAACATCACTGAAAACTAATACTACCACTACAACCACCACTTGTAAATGCTTATTTTTATCAACACTATCTGGAGATGAAATATGGTGCCATCTGGAAGAGACTTGTATGCCAAAGACTGATGGCAGAGGCCATGGCTAAATCCCAAAGATTAGAGGGACGTTGGAAGGCATTGAAGAAAGCCTTCATCCAAGAACAAGTCTCATGGCAGATGGTTTAACAGGACGATCATGTTCTTCTGTTGAAGGTTTGGGCAACTGCCAAGACTCAAGAGGACTGTTTGAAATGGAAATGCTTCCAAGCACTCAGGACCTGGGCCAGAGGCACCACTCCCCTGAAAGACCCCTTCACCTACCTCCGTGACCTGACCTGCAGAGCCATCTGGAAGAGACTTGTATGCCAAAGACAGATGGCAGAGGCCATGGCCAAATACCGAAGGTTAGAGGGACGTTGGAGGGCATGGAAGAAAGCCTTTATCCAAGAACAAGTCTCATGGAAGATGCTGTAACAGGACGATCATGTTCTTCTGTTGAAGGTTTGGGCAACTGCCAAGACTCAACTGCAGCAGGTGGAGACAATGAGAATGAATCAAGAGGACCGTTTGAAATGGAAATGCTTCCAAGCACTCAGGACCTGGGCCAGAGGCACTTCTCTTCAGAAAGGACCCTTCACATACCCCCGTGACCTGAACCGCGGTGCCATCTGGAAGAGACTTGTATGCCAAAGACTGATGGCAGAGTCCATGGCCAAATACCGAAGGTTAGAGGGACGTTGGAGGGCATGGAAGAAAGCCTTCATCCACGAACAAGTCTCATGGAAGATGCTGTAACCAGGGATGCCACTGGGTCTCCTCCAAAAAGCCTGAAAATATTTGGGGGTCTGGGGGCGAAGCCCCCAGCGGGGTCAAGAGGCGGAGCCCCTGTCGGGGGTTCAAGGGCGAAGCCCCCTTGGAGCTGTGGAATTTTAGATATTTAACTACCCAAAATGCCACAAAATTAACACTTTTACACACAATTAACTAAGGTGTCAAATTAGTTGCATTCTGGGACAACTGCAACACTACTTACTGCAAATCAAAAGCTGGAAAAGTGGCATCCCTTTCATGTTCTTCTGTTGAAGGTTTGGGCAACTGCCAAGACTCAACTGCAGCAAGTGACAACAATGAGATGAATCATCGAGGGATTCACCCTCGATAAGCCTCTGGCTTTTTGGTAATCCCCCATATTCTCATTTATTGCTTGTTTAGTAGAATTCTCTCCTCTTTTTGTTTGTGCAGCTAGTTTTTATCTAAAATATTTGTTGTTGTAGTTGTAATTTGTTAATCAGTTGTATTCATTGTATTTGTTGTTTTTAATGCAGAATGTGGAATAAAATGAAATGAAATGAAAATAATACAGTCAAACCTGTGTGTAGTGTGTGGTGTGTATAGTGACCACCTAATGGAACAAGAATGTGGCCACTGTAGACATGTGATCTCTATAGACAGGAACATAGTACAGTCAAACCTGTGTATAGTGACCACCTAATGGAACAAGAATGTGGCCCCTGCAGACATGTGATCTCTCTGTAGACAGGTTCCATAACATTGTACAGTCAAACCCGTGTATAGTGACCACCTAATGGAACAAGAATGTGGCCACTGTAGACATGTGATCTCTCTGTAGACAGGTTCCATAACATTGTACAGTCAAACCTGTGTATAGTGACCACCTAATGGAACAAGAATGTGGCCACTGTAGACATGTGATTTCTCTACAGACAGGTTCAATATTAATGTTTTCCTCTGCAGGATATCACTCTGAGTGGCCACTAAGACAGGTTTCACTGTCGCATAAAGAGTTGCAATTAAATGCAACTCACAAAACACAAATCCATTGCATTGGTAATTGTCCCAGAGGTAATAATTCTGGCCTTCTGGGAGAATCTCATTATATATTTACAAAAATAGCTCGTGATTGATGTATTCTCACTAAACTTGGTGCATTGAGTGAAGTATCTGAGCGCGTAACAGCTGCTTGATACCTCTCCTCCTCTTTCGCTATTTACTAGCGAGTATTTGAGCATTATTATAGAAATGAATGTTACCAGTGGTATAGATTCTGCTGGATCAATTTAAGTTCAAAATTCTTCTTCATTTGCTTGATTCAGACTAATTTAGAAACTGGATATGTCTAACAGTATTTCTAGTGAAAGTTGCCATGTACATTCTACATGCATACTGCAAGCTAGTGAACTCAGCTTCTATTCACACTATTTACTGGCAGACTGTATTTGATGTTAAGTAATATTTATATTTTGCGTTGTAATATACTTATGCATGTATGTTTATATATTTTTGCTGTGCACAAGGCACTTTAGTCCTAAGACTACAGTCTTGATTATTTTATGTGTTCAATAAAAAAACGAACTGTATTCAACCTCCACAATGGATCTTTTCAAGTTCATTCCAGGCTTGCTCCTCCTTACTTTCTTCATCACTGGACAGCGTTACTATGGATTCCTACCAGAGTCGGGAATCTCTTTTGTTGCAAGACAATATGATCCCGACTTCTACCCTATTCATTCTTGCAACTCTTTTGTTGTAGGACAGTTTGCTTTAAAAGCCTTGAAACCCCATTTAAGAAGACTTGCTTGTATGGAAGAAGATTGATATACTAGTCAAGTAACTCTGTATGTATTTTTCAACTAGAGTTATCGAGATCTGGAGCTATTCAGTCAAACACTGGACCTGTAAATAGTATATCCCCTAATGTAATAAAAATAAATTTTGTGAAATTTTTGTATATAATCTTCGAAACAGTTTTTCATTTGATCTAAATACATCACTGATGAGAAAAAGTGTTGTTTCCATTTTTTTTTTGGTCCCAGGGTGCATTTTGGTGATTATAAAGATAATTAGCTAATTTGCATATTTCTGAAATAAGGTCAGGGGTCATTTTCGATCTAGGAATAGTACAGTAGTAACGAAAACAATCATGACCGGGTAATTTGGGGCAAGGAATTCATTTCCAGTGCTCATTTTCTCAAAAATAAATTTTGTGAAATTTTTGTATATAATCTTCGAAACAGTTTTTAATTTGATCTAAATACATCACTGATGAGAAAAAGTGTTGTTTCCATTTTTTTTTTGGTCCCAGGGTGCATTTTGGTGATTATAAAGATAATTAGCTAATTTGCATATTTCTGAAATAAGGTCAGGGGTCATTTTCGATCTAGGAATAGTACAGTAGTAACGAAAACAATCATGACCGGGTAATTTGGGGCAAGGAATTCATTTCCAGTGCTCATTTTCTCATCAGTGATGTATTTAGATCAAATTAAAACTCTTGGCAAGATTATATATGAAAAAATAACTGTTTTACATGAGCCGATAGACTAAAAAGTTGTACAAAGAGTTGAACAGAGTACGAGTATGAAACCAGATGTTCGCATTTCATACTCAAGGGTCCAGCTTCTGCAGTTTTGTGACTTTCACGATGGGGTTTATCCTACTGTATGAACCACAATTGGATCGCTTGGAATATGTTCTAAATTGGTAACCTGGCGACAGTTTATCTTTAATCCTACCTGATCACGGCTTTGGAGTTCCCTGTCTTTCACGGCCAGGTCATGCTCAAGCTGCTTGTGAGCTCTCTCAACTGCAGTCAGTTTGTTCTCCAAATCCTGTAGAGAAATAAAACAAAAGAGAACAAACAACAATTATTAAATAAGAGACTTTGTTACACAATTACCAATAAGATCTTGCAGACATTTCTTACTTTTTGGTAGCAATGTATCAGTATGTGCACAAAGATCAAACATTGCATCAAGAAAGTACAGGTAATGCACACATTTGTTAAGCTTATATACAAGCTCAGAACAGTACTTTTCTGTAGCTGGGACATCAGACTAACAAACAGGTACAAACACAAATCAGTGCCAGCCTACCAGACACATTTTTTTCTCCATTTGCCGACTTATCATGATCTTGTCGGTTAAGGCCCGTTTGCTCTAAACCCGATAGAGTTACTCATTGGTAAAGGAAAAGTTATAATCATTATTACAAATTTCAGACTACTTACCTGTTGGCCAGTTCCTGAGTGAATATATGACTGGTCTACTGTTTATAGAGTCTGGCCTCTCTTCCCTTAGACATCCACTCCCTCTTTCCCTCTTAATTCTCTTAACCCTTTGACCATGGGAACCGAGTGGGTTGTGTACAAGTCAATGGGGATTTCATAAACTCGTAGGGAACGGGTTAACCCTAATCCCACTGGGTTATTTTGATCACTTGAGTCCACTGGGGGGGGGGCCATTTTGGCCCCCCCCTCAAATCTCGGCAACGAATGGACCGATTGACTCGAAAATTGGCACATACGTAAAACTAGTCTAGTAGAATAATAATTTGAAGAAAAAAAAAAAAAATAGGACCTTTATTTTTTTTTTAATAATTAATTAAAACTTTGAATATGCAAATTTTTGACGAATTTGGGGGAAAATTGGGATTTTCATCTAAAATCAAGAGAAATTACAGGATTTCTTCAGGTTTTCAGGTAAAAATACTTTCAAATGATGTAATTCATCATATCCATGTTTGTTATGGTAATAAAATATATCACTAATTTGCATAAATATGCAAATTAGTATTCCCGGATTTACCCACATTGTTTTAATTCTTATGTATTTTATTGTTTTTATTGTTTTGTTTTTTTTTGTTTTTTAGAAGAAAGTGTATGAATTAAACTAATAACAAAGAAATAATCCAAATTATAATTCAATGTAACAATTATAACAGATTTGGAGTTTACATGGCATCGGATGTAGGAATTACATAGAAACCTGTACAAAAATTGCATTTTTTTGTGACGGTCGAGCAATTATCGACCTCTAAAATCAGTTCTACATGTCCGACCGGGGTGAATTATATATCAAAACGTGCGGGAGACTTGAGAGAAAAAAGTCATGAAGTTTGAACGTGAAATTCCAATCGGTCTAGATGCACGTCGAAAAAAACGACAGGGGGGGGCCAAAATGCCCCCCCCCCCCCCCCCCCAAGTGGGATTAGGGTTAACTTGTCCATACTATATTTCAAAAGTCCAAAAGAGTTAATACAGGACCCAAATGCATACTGTAGACAAGGGTTTACAACGACCAATTGATTCATTATTCAGATGATTGATATCAATAATAATGGTAATTTAATTTTGACATACCACAATCTTGTTAGCCAGGTCTTGGGTGAGGCCGTGTTTACTCTCAACCTGTTCCTTCATCCTGTTCTCTCGCTCCTGTACCATACGGAGACGGTTCTCTAGACTGCGCTGGTCATCCTGGCAAACAAAAACAAAAAAGAAAAGAACATATTGAGGAAAATAGAACATGAATATCAATATCATACCTCATTCTTTTTAACCTCCTCCTCCTCCTTCTCTTCTTGATCTTTGGTATCTTCATCATCACCATCACCATCGTCTTCTTATTCATCATCATCATCATTATCACCACCACCACCAACACCATCACCATCTTCACCACCCCCAACAACACCATCACCATCTTCACCGCCCCCAACGCTACCACCACCAGCACAATTACCACCACCACCACCATCATCATTACCTGGCTATCCTGTAGTTGTTGCTGAAGGTCACCCACAGTGCCTCTCATCTCTTGCACAGATCCCTGGTACTGCTCCTGAACCACAGACCTCTGTTCAGCCTTTTCTCTTCGCAGTCGATCAGCCGTCTGCCTTGCCCGCTCCTCTGCATCGGTCGACTCGCGTAGCTTGGCTCGCAACTCATCGAGTTGCACCTTGCTGCTGCTGCTTAGCTATTGGAGAAAAAGCAGGGGGCACATGGTTAATCAATTGGATTCATCTTTTGTATTATTTCAATAAATTCATAGTTTGTATCACTTTTCTCTTTGTAGCTGATCGCCTGTCTGCCTCGCCCGCTCCTCTGCATCGGTCGACTCGCATAGCTTGGCTCGCAACTCATCAAGCTGCGCCTTGCTGCTGCTGCTTAGCTGTTGTAGAAAAAGCAGAAGAAACATGGTTAATCTATAGCGTGTATTTATCCTTTGTGTAATTCTTAAAGATCATAGTTTTATCTGTTTTCCTTTCGCAGCCAGTTGGTTAACTGTCTTGCCTGTTCATCCGCATCAATCGCCTGACGAAGCTTGGCTTGAAGCCATCGAGCTGTGCCTTGCTGCTGCTGCTGATACTGCTTAGCTGTTGTACAGAAAGCAGGTGTATTACAGTAAACATTTATCCATTGGCAATACCAGCGTCAAAGACAAATTTACAAATCATATAATTTTTCATGACTTTCCAATACCACTATTACAAAATAAACCTGTATATTGTCTAACCTTTACTTTGATTACAAAGCAATGGCCAAGGTTAATATACTTCAAGTTTCAGAACATTTTATTTCATTCATCGCTAAGTTATTTCACAAAATGTGTGCCCTTACAAACATGCCATTTTCATAGCTGCCAACATTTGGAATTTTAAATTAGTAACATTTAAGAAAAACTGAACATCATGTGCGCGAAGACCCTTTAGCCGGTGTCCAGGGCCCGCTTTAGGGCCCTGGAGCGTGGAGCGTGAAGCGCGGAGTCCATTGCGGCCGGCATCCATGGCCCTATTTTCATCATTTTTGCACAATTACTAGGTATGATTTGGTCAGATTTACGTTTAAACGTTGTCTCTATACGTTTAAAAACGTGAAAAGAAAAAAAAAAAGAAAAAAAAAAAAAAAAAAAAAAATCGTTTTTTTTTTTTTTTTTTTTTTTAAATTCGTAATTATAGAAGGAGTATTCGTAATTTCGTAAAGAGGGTGGGAAATTCGTAACAATTACGAATTTTTCGTAACAGTTGGCAGCTATGCATTTTATGGCTAAATATGTTACTTAGAATTTGCAGTATTCTACTTTATCTGGGTGAATGATAATTTGCATAAATATTCACTACTTACTTTCTGTAGCTGTGTTTGTAACTCTGTGACCTCACACCTCGAGCCCTCATTTGTCTAAAAGGAAAAAGAGAGTAAAGCATCATAATATTTCATTGTTTCAGGCAAATAATTTTTGAACAAATTTGTCTCACGAACAGCAGCAAAATATAGAGCTATTCTATATGATTTGACAACAAATTGCCATAGTAAGTATCTGTTGCTTAAAAACATTGCTAACCTACAAAATAATCAATCTCAGATCCTACTGCAAAAAGTATTCAAACATAAGTGACTGAGGAGTCACATACATACTGAAGTTGCAGTTAATTATGCTGTATATAGTAAAGGTATATAACATAAACAGTATGGTTTCTATCTTCTTATTTTGAAAAGATAACTATTACACAAAATACTGCATACATGGGGCTTTGGATTTTATTTTATAATATGTGACAGTAAGGGATTTTTACTAACTTAATTAATCATGTAAAAATATTTTATTATTGAACACATTTTTCTCCAAAATGAAAAGTTTCAAACAGTCACAAACAATATTGATACACACCTTGGTCAGTTTTGTCTTGACCGAGCTGACCTGCGACCTGAGTTCATCGTTCTCATTTGTCTTCTGCGTGAGTTGCGCCTCCAGTTTCTGCGCTCTCTTGACTGCAACCTGTCGATCTGTCTCCAGCTGAGAGAAGGCTTGTTTGTACTCTGTCAGCTCAGATCTAACAAAGAGTTTAGAAAAGGATAACAAAAGCTCAATACAAATGTTGATACAATTAAATGACATAAATATAAAGTTGTATTGCGTTTGAGCTCGTTGAGCTCTGTTTCTGGTTTTGGTGCTCTCTTGACTGCAACCTGTCGGTCTGTCTCCAGCTGAGAGAAGGCTTGTTTGTACTCTGTCAGCTCAGATCTGACAAAGAGTTTAGACAAAGAAACATAAATTACTTTCAGACAATTTAATATACAATTCTTTAAACAATCTCATGAAATCTAACAAAATAAAATACTATGCTCCTATTATTTGTTTGTCTTCTGTTTGAGCTCTGCTTCCACTTTCTGTGCTCTCTTGACTGTAACCTGCTGATCTGCTTCCAGCTGAGTTTGTGCTCTGTCAGCTCAGATCTAAGAAACAATTTAGACCAAAATAAAAATTTACATTCCTTCAACAATCTCATGAAATCAAACAAAATGTAATACTAAATTCCTAACATTTGTTTGTCTTATGTTTGAACTCTGTCTGCTTCCACTTTCTGTGCTCTCTTGACTGTAACCTGCTGATCTGTTTCTAGTTGGGAGAAGGCTTGTTTTTATCCTGAAAGCTCAGATCTAACAAAGGGATAAGACAAATAAGAATAGTTCTATTTCACATTCTCATACTCAAAAAATCTTACATACCTCCATTCTTCTTCCCTCATGTCTTGTTCCTTCTTGCCGATCTGACGGATCTCTCCAACGAGTCTCACAGCCTTGGAGTCCATGTCCTTGTGGTCTGTCCTCTCCTTCTCTAAGGTGCGCTTCAGTTTCTATAAGAATCATCAGAAATATCACACAAGAAATAATAATAATAATGACATATTTATGTTGCGCTTAATGCAAACAAGCCTCTTAGCACATTACATTAGAGAAGAAGAATAGAGTATACAAAGTGTGCAATAGAGAAGAGTTTGAGTTATGACTGAGTGTCGTTTCAACAAATTACCACAAACGCAAAATTATCAATTATCACATTTCATTTTCGTTTCCATTAAAGTGTGAGTTCATTCTGCAGGTCTTCTTAAATTTAATTTCTTTCTCAAGGGCAACATCAGCTTTTGAGACTAATGACTAAGACCTCAAACATTGTTTAGACCACCTCAGCAGATCCTAAACTTACCGTCAAATCTGCCACAGCCTCTGCCAACTCTCTCTCCAGGGCGACCTTCTCCGACTGCGAACCCTTCAGCGCTTCCGTCTTTTCCTTCAGCCCCTTGGTCATGTCGTCGTTTCGTCTGCTGAGGGCGCTGTGCTGCGACTCGAGTCGACGGCAACGCTCCTGCAGCCGCTGGTCGGGCATCGAGCTCGCGTCCATTTGCGAGATGGTGGTATTCATGATTGACCTGGAGGAACATGAGCATTGGGCAGTGCAGAGTCTCATGATTAGGATGAGTAGAAATCATTTTTTGCTTTATCTTGCTATATCTATTGAGTGCAGTATGTATCCGATGACCGGGGTAATAATAGTGATGCGCCGCGAGCGTCGAATGACGGAACGTGCGCTATATATAAGTAGCCACCATTATTATTATTATTATTATCTACAAAACGATTTATACAAATATTATCATTGTAATTACTACTGATAATCCTAAATCTGCTACATCAATATCAACATTCCTTCTCTTCTCCATCAACTGCAATTTATTACCCCCCGAGGAGACTCTGCAAACAATATTTCAAAATGTTCAAATGATTTTACAGGGTGAAGATTTTTTTTTAATAAATTTAAGTCACACAAAATTCACATATTGTTGCAATCCATCACATGAAAGCATACTTCACCTACACAAATGAAAATTCCTTTGGTTCAAGAATTAGGCATATCGTCAAATGAGATTGATTAGGGTGTTAAGTTAGATTGGGGCTAAACTGAGTCTTGCATAAGCCTACCATCTTGTAAATCAGAGCTTCCTCATGTGTATGATGCTAAATTTAGTGAACATGATTTAGTTTAGTTTTTAGTTTTTGAGGTATCAATAAAAAACATACAAGAGCTAAATTTGGTTTCTACAGTTCTCCTAAACATTTAAAGCGATTATATCCTTCACATTCTTAACCGACGATATGAGGTATTATAATACTACAATTAATATTGAATGCACTCACATATCACCAAGTCCAGGACTAGTAGCAGGACCAGATCCCGCCATCTGGGAGTATGTAAAACCAACAAAGGGAAGATCACGTCCGGAGAATCCATGACCCTTCATCACGGAGCTTGGGATGTGGCGTTTGGGGTCAATGAGATCAAACTCGTCAAAGTTGGACACATCGTCGACGCTGCTTACAGTAGGAACAAATGGGGGCACACCTTAGGGGTGAAATATAGAACAACAACAAATTAACACCTAATTTGCTAATGATAGTCAGATTTAGGTACATCCTATTGGGGAAAACATGATGTTTTGGATCAACAGGAATCAAAATCATTTCAGTTGAACATGTCAACAACAGTGCTCAAGGTCGGAAAGAATGGAAGCACAACCCATGGACAATTACTTAACAGGCACAATTTTTTCTTTCACTTATAAGGTATTCAGTACAGCTTATCATATCATATCTCTGTCTTTTGTTATGAGGAAACAGAACAAGTTTTTCAAAAATATTAAGTATATCATGAAATTTCCTTCCCTGATCACTTGCAGTGATTTAATCAGGACACCTCAGTATCTATGTTCAAGCTCTGTCTCTAGACCAGTTTTTGAATTTTGTGCAGTTATTCATCTATGAATCTTAAATCTTCACAGCATCACTGGTCATTAAAGGGACTTAGTAACATTGTCCAAATCCTCAAAATCCAAACGGAGTTTTAGCGGTTCCCTCATACCTTGTTTTATTTGTATTAACAATAAAAGCATGCGACAGGTTTTGGTTTTTCAAATTTCCATTTCGTTCAAAAGATATTTACAATTGAAGTGTTCGGATATGAAATTATATACGAGACCTTTTCATCAGTGTACAAAGTAAGTGAATATCACTTTGCATTCTCGCTCATTTCTCGGCCAAATTACATCCAATTAACTTGAAATGTTCACACATTACTTTCTGGACATCAGATCACACCAATACACATTTTATTAACCACCCATCACTTTTTGCACTTGTCAACAAAGTTACTAGATCCCTTTAAACGGATCATCTCTTGGATACGGTTGAAGAAAATGTGATTCAAGTCTGATTGATTGGTCAAATTTACAGAACAAAATTTAGAATAGGTCACAAATAATTGTCCCAAAAGACTGCATTAGTATCATAACTATCTACTAGTACAGTCAACTATTGAAGTGACTTCCCCAGTTAAAACAAGAAAATTGGCAACTGTACACAGGTGACATCTATCTATACAGGGGATCACATTTGACGGACTCCATAGGACGGTTGGCTGTTATAGACAGGTGGAAACGATGACAGGATTTACTGTATTTTGTATTTACCTTCTCTAAGAGTTGCCCACTCAATCCCGTTGAAGAACGCATGGCAGCCAAGGCCAGAGTAAACGAGCCGGACAGATCGGTCACACAGCAGTTGCTTGATGAGACTGGCAGCCTGTGCACTGATGGATGGACTACTGGGGAATGATAGCTTCCTCTGCAACAGAAAGACATAGAACAAAAATTCAAGAATGTACCATAACGTAAAATAAATGGGAGGGGGGGGGGGGGGTGTATAAAATGTAAATGTGACAAGCCTAGCAGAGCTTTAGAGGGGCACTGGTAGGCCAACCAATTGGTCCACTGCAGCTCATGTTGTAGCCCATTTGTCTTCATGATTAGCTTCCATAGGAACCAGAATAGCTCATGGAATTCAAATATCGTCCTAATAATCCATGTTACCACTGTACAATATGTAGAAATATACCTACCTTGTAGTCCATGATATTGCTGTAGGTGACGACCATGGAATCACTGCTGAAGGGAGCCTTCCCGACCACCATCTCATAGGCTACGATGCCCAGAGACCACCAATCACATTCGGTACCATAGCTGGTATCTAAGGAACCATTCAGACTCATCAGAACCTCGGGGGCCACGTAGTCTGGTGTACCAACTGGCATTTTGGATCGCACCTGCAATAAAAAAAAGAATAAAAAACATGTACATTTGACATGTACCTTTGACCGGGGTAATAATATAATTGTTAAGCGCTTAGAGATGATTATCAATCGTGATAGGCGCTATATAAATCGAGGATATTATCATTATCTGTATTAAGGTAACTACTAACTCTATTACTAACATTAATCAAATTGCTGATATAAATTTGTAAACAAATTGCATGGCTGAATAGGTTTATGAATTATGTTTATAAACAAGTGAGTAAATTAGTGATGAGTTAGGACTAGATAAAAATGCTTCCAACAACTAATTGATAATAAGATGTGGCATAAAACGAGCACGGTAAATATGGACATAATTACCCTTGGCTGCATTTGATTAAGAATTTGATCATTCTAAAAACGTCCTTAATCTAATGAGGATAGTTAAGAATGTGTGATAAAGATCCAAAATCAAATTATTTCCATTATATCAAACGTCTGTGAACAATTCCAACACTTTCCACCAAAATTATGATACGTCTATAAACTCTAGACATTATTTTCTGGTAAAATCACATTTGTACTTACCGTCTTGTCCTTTTCAAGCCTGGCTGCCGACCCAAAGTCTGCCAGCTTGACGTGGCCAGTCCGGTCCAGGAGAATGTTATCTGGCTTTATGTCCCTGAAATGGAAAAGAAGAAAAAATAAAAAGGACAAACATAACTAGCAAAAGTTGTTACTCTTCTTTGTACAAGAATGGGAGAGAATCGTGTGGACGGGCTTTTTCAGCAAGCAGCATCAAACTTTTCACTGACTCATTTATGGCAGATTCTGTATTGAAATGAAAGCAAATGAACAGTAATGGAGTAAGATTATAGAAAATACAAAGCTGCAGCCAGCCAGCAACTTTTGAATAATATTTGTGCTTCCTTTTTTTTCTCTTCATCTGAGTCCTAAAATGCCAATTTGTATACCAGGATATAAACTTGCCAATTCTTCTTGAACGTTTATCCATTCATCATTTGGGGTGATATATCATATGCTGAGGTGTTGCACAGAAAGGTATCAAAAAGGTAGTTAGATCATATCAATTCTGCCTCACCTGTGCACATAACCCATCATGTGCAGACTGTGTATAGCGGCCACTAGCTCAGCAAGGTAGAAGCGGGCCATGGGCTCCTCAAAGACATCATCGAACCTGGCCAGGAGGGACAGGAGGTCACCACCTGGATGGAACTCCATGATCAGGTACAGATTGTCCTCGTCCTGGAAGGCGTATTGTAATTTCGTCAGCCAGTGGCTGTGTGCTTTTGCCATGATATCTCTCTCCTCTTCATAGAAGGCAACCTGGAAAACAAAGAGAGAATTAAGAAAATACCATGGTCAATTACTAGACTTAATGAAGGCAACCAGATATAACATACTTGCAAGAAACTTTATCACCCACATGTATGCAAATGTTCAATTAAAATGGGCAGCGATTCCCTACGAGAGATCAGGACCGTGAAATCATTCCCCTAGTGGTATGTCATGGGAAAGAAATCTACTTGACAGCTTCTTTTTTTTAAAGAAAGAGCTTCTGAATTATGCTTTGATTTTTCAAGAAATGTAATGTGACTGACGTGGAATGGCCCTTCAGCATGCCATTACTTGTATTGCAATGTTAATGCATTAGGCAAGTATATTGCGCAATACCAGGAAAGTAGGTCCCCAGGCTTGCTGCCTGTAAGGAAGCGTTCTTCTAAAAGTTTAAAGAACAATATTATTTATTAACTCCAATATAAAGTATAACTGCCCTTGTTCTGAGGGGCATACTACAACAAGTCAGGCAGAGGCTATGGGCTTTTGCCAAGTTTCACATCCTTGTAAAGCAACCAAGAAACCAAAGAGATTAAAGATAATCCAAAATTATAAAATAGTGCATACTTTTATTGAAGACAATCAAAAGTATTGTAGGACCACTTCAAAATTGTAACAAAAATACTACACATCAAAATCCATACCTAGTGCATACGTTAGTAATAGAGATATTTAAAGAGCCTTAATGCAAAAATTAATATCAAAGAATTACCCATAGTTCCCTTAAAAATGATTTAAAACTTACATTCTCCTTGGCCAGAGTGTCTGCCTTGTGCAGGACTTTCATGGCATAGACATCACTGGTCACTTTCTCCCTGACCACTTGCACCTGTCCAAAGTGACCACGTCCAATGACATCTTTTACTTCAAAGTCATTGATGCCGATCTGAAGTTTCCTTATTTCGGAGACTGTTGGCTTGACTGAAATAAGGAAAGGATAAGGCAGATAAAAAGCAACAAGTTATAGGATTATCATTTGTCGTTTGAAATTCTCCTTTTGGGTGCAAACAGGGAAACCAATAATTCCTTTAAAGGGATAGTAAAGTTCTGGTTTAGAGGGCACTTCAACATCAACAATTCACTATGGCAAATGTCTATGGGAAAACGGTTTGAAGCATCCATTTTTTTCATGAACACCCTATGGCCCTGAAACATGTTTTAATTGATTCTTTGTAGGATTACAAACAAGTTGGTATACCGTCCACCTTTCAAATATTTGCAGAAAAAAAGTTACAGCCAAATATAAAAATTGCCCTGTACAAAAGGTATGCCACTTTTTGCCAAGATTTGCTCTATCTGTGTACAGTGATTTGCCATAGTGCAATTTTTGCGAGGTAAAGGAAAAAGTGTGTGTAGAAATTGTAATAGCACACAAGAAACTCCTTTGTTTAGTTTAAAACTTTAAATCCATTCAGAAACGGCTAAAAGCTGTGACAGTCATTGATTTTAATTTGCCATATCACTTATAATCATGAAATATAATAATTGAATAACTACACTTTGACAAAGTGGCTCTGATAATCTCTCTAGATGGAATAATGTAATTTAGATAAAAAATTACAATTAGAATTTGAAGGAAACGTACTGAAAGATTCAAGTGTCTGAATTCTTCATCAACTGTATGGTCAGAGCTACTTACACTTGCTGACAAAATTGGCTGCATGTTTGTTGCTACGAAGGAGTTGGTCCTGGCTGCACTCGCCGTACAGTGCAAGGAGGGCATCCAGCAAGCCATCCCGGCTGAGATGGGATCGCCAAGCAGCGGGCAAGGCACCTCCCTTCGTTTTCCCCAGGATCAGCTGGCTGAGCTTGTTGGTGCGCAGAGCAGGAGGCTCCACCGAGTGTCCTGCCATGGTTGATCAGTTCGCAGTATCCCACTGTTCTGTAGTCATTTCAAAGGGGGAAAAGATGAATTTATTCAGAATTTTGTAAATCACCTGTCTACAATTCTTGTTTCCCTAACCGTAGGTGGTAAACTGGTAATTTAGGTTTGACTGTAATTGTAAAGGCTAATAGACTATGATCAGTGTTGAACGTGAGAGATGGGAAGAGCTTGTTGGTGCTTAGAGCCATACTTTCAAGTTTCAACTTTCAAGTTTAACCATTGGGCAATTCCATAAATATGTCAACCAGTAGGCCAAAATTTCAAAATCATCATATTGGTCCAAATGATACATCAATTTGAAGGTAATAATGTGAACTGTCAAAAACCATTCATTAAAATTTTTTTTATCAAGGTCAAGGTCATGAGACCCTTCCAAATCAAGGCATACTGAAGTTGCTGATTTTTCTTTGCTGTATTCATACCATTTGTTCTTTTTATGTATTTCAATTAAAATAGACTGAATAATTAATTGACCATGATAGATGTACACAGTATAACTTTCTGAATCCATTACCACACATAAATTAGAAAAATACTCTTTTAATTACAATTTGTAGCTAATTAATATCAGGACTATTTTTGTCCTGTACGTCCGACACGGAAAAACACTTATTTTCAATTTCACGAAAAGACAAAGAACCCAATAAAGGGCAGAATGTCAATGCAAAGCAAGTTCTAACCCCTCTACACAGAGAGTAAAAAAAAAAATTCCAATCATCACTAATTAAGGAAAAAATGGGTGGTCGGACGTACACTTTTTGAGTACGTCCGTCCATGTACGTCCGACACGGCATTGAAATGAATAGGTTTTTGCCAGCCTAAAACACTTAAATTCACACTGTATCCTATCTGTATGATTAAAGAGTGTATTAAAATGTAATATCTCTTAATTACTTAGTGATTCATATCCCTAATTCTAACAAATCATCATGATATGGCTGGACATTCCATAGTCACATTTTTGTATGGGTATTTACATACTAATACTACACACTATCATGCTGTCATTAAAAAATATATCATAAAAACATACTTCAGGTGGATCATGTTGTATAATTATTATTTAATTTTGACTCACAAAAGCTATTTAAAAATTTGCTTAGTAGGAAAGAACCATAAACTTACATTTTGTGATGAAAAATCAACCCTCAACTTCAAATTTACATTATAAATCTAGTTCATGTAGTCCCATCAGTGCATATTCATGTTAGTGAAGATTAATTGTGTTTTTATTTGTATTATACTGCCATATTTTAATGGTACAGTGATAACATGTTTATATCTACCATTTAAGACAACATTAGTTACTAATTATGACTTAAAGTGTCTATTTACAGCAAATATTTCAGCAGCAAGTAGACTTGCATTTGTATAACACATGTACGTCCGACACGGCAGTCTTGTACGTCCGACATTGTACGTCCGACACGAAAATAAAACGTAAATATTCCATGCTTCGAAGGGAAAATATAATAATTTTTTTTATATTTCCCATCATTTCCAATCTAATCCAAATGGTAATAGATGATTTGGCCCCAAAAAATGATAAACTTCACAGAGTTTTCCAGTTGAAATCCTCTTGTCAGAAAAATCATTTTCTCTGCGTACGTCCGACCATGCAGTGTTTTTTAATCGGTACACGGTCATTATGGTGGTAAAATCTGAATAAGTCATATTATTATTTTCTACTCATCATTAGCAATCTATTGATCACATAAAATCTTATGATTTACATTAACTTCTTCTTTAGTACCTAATTGAAGTGTGTGAAATGTACGTCCGAATTTATGGAATTGCCCCATTACAAAGTAGAGAATGCTTGTTTGGCCAACAAACTAATGTCTGATGGACCAGTCAGCCTGGCCTGCTGCCAAGCTTGCATGAAATCTGGAACATCAGGAATGGATTGAACAAATATAAAACAGATCTCTAAAAACTGGTTATGAAACCCAAGATTGTAAGGCTTGCTTCTACAAAAAGCACAAGAAAACTGTTGATTTTATGGGAGGAAAAATTAATGACAAGTCAAGGTTTTGGAAGACAGCTCTTGTAATTTATTTGAGTTTATAATGCAGTTTAATTATAACTTTCAGTTTTAGTTGATGCTAAGAATTGGAAAGTTTTTTTTTTTTTTTTGGGGGGGGGGGGGGGGGGGTTATAATGCAAACACAAATTCTTAATGATGCTAGCAAAATTGACGAGTAGCCCCTGAAATTTAAATTTTAAATTTCTCCTGCACGACAAGGTCAAGGTCAAGGTCAAGGACAAGGTGAACTAACCAAAAAAATGAGGCAGTCGGACTGTTTACTGGGAACTATAAAGTTGAAGTATCAATCTTAGACATAGTCTAGAAAATTACTCTAAATTACAGTGAAGTAAGCAGCAACAACATTTGTACGCACATATACAATTAAATTAATTGTATTATTGGTGCTCAGACAGCTTCGTCTTCGTCTACAATACGTGCCTTCGCAGTTGTTGCGATTGCAAGATCACGTGACAAAATTGTAGTACACCCGGATCGCCAAACGACGTAGCAGCCGACGCTTTGTGTATAATGTCAATGGATCCTTTACTTCCTGGCATGACACCCGAAACTAAATGAAGATATTTATTCATGAATATTAATTTCATGACACTTTTAGTGCTAATTATGCAAAGAGAACAACATCTGTCTAACATTTCCAACAAATTCGATCATTTCTGTCACACTGTAATGCAACAAACTGAATTTTAATGAACATATTTCGAAACTCGAATGCCACTTATAATCACACGGCGCACTGCATTGCATGCAAGCTGCATGCAGTTCAAGCACTGTCTGCATTGTGCGTACCACATGCATTGTACCCGGGCCGTGCTATGTTTCGCTCGGGAAACTGCAACAAACACAGTCTCAAATGAAGGGTAAGACTTGTCTTTGTATGGAAAAGCATTGAAATGTATTTTAGATATTCCATACTAGGGGGAAATCATATCAAGTTTGTCAGAAATGAATACTTAGTAGTTAAATGGTGGGTTTTATCTAGTGCTGTAACTGACCTTGATGATCGGATCGTTTGATCGGATCGGCAAAATTTTATCGATCTTCGAAATCGGATCGATGATCGGGATCGGATGATCGGCTATACAAAAAAAAAAAATAAATAAAAAAATAGTTTTTTTTTTCTTTGGAAAATGGTCCCCAAAAAACACAATTTGGGAATATAAATGAATACCAAAGCAACATATATCCATATTAATAAGCCCAAGGTAATCTTGTACGGGTATGCTTTCATTTCAAACTGATTACCTCTTCTTTTACAAAATTACTCACGCCGATTTTGAGCTTAGTCCCAAGTGATTAATTTGGCGTAACCTTTCAGAAACACATGGGACTAAGCTCAAAATCGGCGCGAATAATTTTGTAAAAGGAGAGGTAATCAGTTTTAAATGAAAGCATACCCACACAAGATTACCTTGGGCTTATTAATATGGATATATGTTGCTTTGGTATTCATTTATATTCCCAAAATATGTGTTTTGGGATCATTTTCCAAAGAAAAAAAAAACGGATTTTTTTTTTTTTTTTTTTTTTTTTTTTGTTCTCGATATATGTTACGCAATGACAGTGTTATAGAGTTGATATTCATGAATAAATATCTTCATTTAGTTTCGGGTGTCATGCCAGGAAGTAAAGCGGGTCCATTGACATTATACACAAAGTAATGCTGTTAGGTAAAACAAATATCCCGTCTCGGATCTCGGCTCGTAGAAATAAAAAATGATGAACGGTCCCCGGTTCCCTTGTGAATGAACAAAAACACTGTCTGTACCCATGCACACACAGTTGCTATTTTGGGGAGTTATGAGGAGACATACTAGCCAAGGTTCAGTGGGCATGCATATATACCAAACTCACAACCACATGTGAACTCAGGGCCTGTGTAAGATCATGTTTGGGCGAATTTGTTATGACTACAAGAAACACAATGTTTAAAAAGTTTGTCCAAAAAAAATGGGCGGCAGCATTGGGGTCATTTATTTTGGGGGTGTGCCAGTGTTTGGGGCAGAGTTATGTGTTTTTGTTTTGTATAGTTATGTTCAATAAAGCATACACATGAAAAGCCAGTTCACAATATATGTTTGTGGGAGTCAAGAAAAAGACAAAAAAAGTATATTCAAAGGCTGGGGGTAAGCTTTCCAACAGGTGGGGGCATTCTCCTTAAACCCTTTGTATAGCTCTGCACAAATTCTGGTAATTGACTTCAAGGCTCAACCTGTTTTAAACACTGTGACCTTCTCTGCTCCTGGTCCTAGCCACAAGTCGTAAATCTGTCATAGCTACTGCAAATTACTTGAGTCAATCCCATTTTTTTCTTATATGTACAGTATACAAATTTGTTATTATTACTGGAAAAAAATGGGTTTCCAAAACGAGAATTATAGAAAAAAAGGGCCATTTCTCGGACCGCTAATTTCCCGGTTGAAGGCCATGTTCGCCGGGAATTCCCTTCTCGGATCGGATCGGATAACAGCACTAACACAAAGGCAAGCGTCGGCTGCTACGTCGTTTGGCGATCCGGGTGTACTAGAATTTTGTCACGTGATCTTGCAATCGCAACAACTGCGAAGGCACGTATTAATGGCGATCGCCGATGCCACATTTTTGTGAAAAAGAATTTCAAAAACTGGACAAATTAAATCATTCATCTCATATGACATATAAAATGATATAAGA